>CM051240.1:224826020-225041603 GCA_027917425.1 Gastrophryne carolinensis | reverse complement strand
ACAATGGCGGAGGTCAATGTGGCCATTGCAGCAGGATGCACAATCCACAGCTAGGAAATAAGGAAAAATAAAGAACATTTACTAAAGTCTAATGGAGGTGATAACTTTGCTGCTGAATGTGCTGTATCCGATGGTGTTACCTCCTTAAATCTGTCAAGCAGTTCTTCATGTTCTTCACTTTGCTGAAAAAGCAGAAATAAGAAGAGCGTAATTACTATAAGTCATGGAAGGGTTGTTGCCTTACAGAGCTAGTGGGCTTTACGTTATTTGTTTTATTTTATCTCCAACCTTCCTCCCTTTTAATCATTCTACTGTAGCTAAAGTAGCAAGCTAACGAGTATAATCTTTTCAGACATGTTGCAGGTATGTTGCAGCCTCTCCAATGTTTTGCAGTTCCGTGTGTTCAGCACGGAAGTGATGCGGCTATGCCAAACCCCTGCCCTGACCTCCGCCCTTACACCTGTAGAGCAATGAGGATTCATATATTCTTGATGCTTAGACGACCACCGCTAATTATGCTCTCCCTCTTGCCCTGTGTAGCCTGCCCCTTTCCCTTCATTGCTCTGTGTCGCCCACCCTTTTCTCTTCTTGACTCTATTCATGCCACAGTCCCCCTATATGCTTGCTCCCTTCCCCCGTGTAGCCCGCCCTTTTCTCTTCCTGGCTTTATTCATGCCACATACCCCCTATATGCCTGCCCCCTAACCCCATGTAGCCCGCCCTTTTCTCTTCCTGGCTTTATTCATGCCACATACCCCCTATATGACTGCCCTCTTACCCCGTGTAGCCCGCCCTTTTCTCTTCCTGGCTTTATTCATGCCACATCTTTCCCCTGTATAGCCCGCCTCCTCCCTCAGCGACCCAAGCTGCTATTTGTACTGGATGTGCACCTTTGTGACGTGCGCTAAGGAGGCATCAGAGAGAGGGGACAACCCAAGAGTAGTGCTGGACGCAGCCCCCCAACAAATACAGCCCCGCTGATGCCCTCCTTACCCCTGGTAAGTACAGACCCACTTCTAAATGACTCATTTTATATTCACAGCAGAAGGGAGAAATAATGCATTACGTTTTTTTAAACTCCCAATACAATGTATAGCACTGTGAGATCATCCCGATTGTTGATGCCTCTACCAGGGCCGCCACTATTCCTTTTTGGGACCCAAAATTTCTGCCCCCCCCCCCCCCCTTTTGGTCTAAACAAATGTATCAAAACATTTTTGTGTTAAATTTAAAAAGAAAAAAGTAACAAACTTTGCCCAAAAGATTTTAAAATCCAGAGTTTTGGTCCATCCCCCTGGGGCACCCCAGTGCTCCAACTACAAAGCGCGCTTTTCTTACCCACGGTTCATGCACGATGGTGGCGGCATCACTCGCATTCTTCAGTTGTGTGTGGCCCCCCAGTCGTTCAGTTACAGTAGGCATGACCAAGCCCGACGGAAAAGGATGCAAGTGATCCTGCCACGCATGCCCCTGTGGGCTTGTTGGCGAGGTAAGTATACTGGGTGACTGGGGGTTTCAGACATCCCAAATCAAGCCCCGGGTAGAGGAAATCGGGTCAGGCTTTTAGTCCGATTTAAAGCCCCCTAAAAGATTCCAGAACCATTCTGCTTTTACAGGGGACATCTGCTCAACTCTTATGGCCATTCCTCTGAGCTAGCCTGTGCTGGAACAACAGCTTATTCCTACTGCAATTCTTCTGATATGTTCCAATGCTTTTACCCATCATGCAGTACTTTGGGCAGATAATAGAGTGGGTAATGCTGCAACTCACCCCTGTAAAATTGAAATGATATGCTCAAAAACCCCTGGACTTGGTTCCTTCTGGGAGAAGATAACCAGAAGCCTGGTGGGATTTTAACCTACGAGTAGTTCCTCCTTCCACTATCCAGCATGTTTATATGTTTATTTTATTTTTTTTAATTACGCAATTTCCCTGTACAGCTCTCTAACAAAAGATCAGGTTACACCCTAAAACAAACCCATATTTAAAGGGACATTAAAGGCAAAGGGTTAACGAAGGGTGCTATCTTGTTATCTCATGATGTGTCAGGGGCTGTGTTTATAATCAATCATTGTCTGCTGTTTTCCCTTTTAAAGAGAGAAGGTCTGACCGGCACTACTCCCAAGTCCTTTACTGAATCTCACAGTGCGGTCAGGAAGATACCGCTTCATAAAAGGAAATGGCAAACAATGGTTTATTATAAACACAGCTCCTAACACAAATTTGAGATAACATGTTAGCACACTTAGTTAACCCTTAAAAGGCCCTGTCCAGACATACACTAATTTCCTCCCACTTCATCCCCCTTGGGAACAGTGTAAGCGGGCCATTTCGAAGCATCTTATAACCATCTTTGGTTATATGGAAATACACATTCTAGGGGACGCTGCAATCTTTGCCTCAATTTCTATATTGTGACTGAGCTGGGAGGGGCATGCCCTGGCACAGCTTTATGAGTCTTGAGACAGTGTGACAGGTGGAAACCATGGACAACACTTAAAAGTAGAAAACACTAGAACCCTGTCAGTGGAGTAGCCCTGATAGTGAATAGGAACCATTAATTAGAGTAGTTAAACCTGTGAGATGCAGTTCTTAGGCCTATTGCGTCATGAAACCACATGATGGCAGTATTGCCTAAGAAATGGATTAAACAGTACTTTAACCCTTTCGCTGCCAGCCTACCTGCAGCATTTCCCACTCCCTGTTGCCAGACGATGTTTCACTATTTTGCGCTACACATGTTCAACTGTCATTTTTGAAAGGATTTCCAGGGATTTCCCTGGAAAATGATATATTGTTTTTTTCAGCAGAGTCTGGGCTTTAACATGAAATGTCTTGTTTGTATTTTTTAGGTGTATTCTCAATATTTTTGGGTGAAATATGTGAAAAAAAATAAAAAAAAAATATTTTTTTACAATTTGTAGTGTTTTTTTGTAATAAAAAATGTAAGTTTGTCAATAAAATTTATTGCGTGTGAAATCCCAATTTCTCCCGGTTACAGCGATACCACATATGTATAGGTAGACACCCTTTCCTGCCCAGGAGAGGGTTAATTAAAAAAAAAATGACATAGGGTCCCCCCTCCCAGGGAGGCGGACCCCATTTCTTTTTGGATTTTTAAGGGTTAAAAACCCTTAAAAATCCAAAAAAAAAATGACGTGGGGTCCCCCTTACCCAAAGTAACCAGCCCGGGACCAGCTATGGGGGCTTGTAGGCACAGAGTGGGGGGCCAGCTTTTGTGGCCCCCCCACCCTGCAGCCTACGAGCCCACATAGCCTATGTGGGCCCGGGCTCTTCTGCCCCCTCCCTGGGCTTTGGGGAGGCAGGTAATGGGGGTGTCGGGGGTTAATGGCAAGTCACCCGCTAGGGCAAGTGACTTGCCACACCCCCAGCCTTGTGAACTGGTATAAGGGGTCTCATGGACCCCTTACCAGTTCACAAGGGGTTAAATGTTGAAAAAAAACACCACAAAAAAGTATTTTATTAAAAAAAAAAAAAAAAAATTTTTACTGTACTTACCTCCGATTGCAAGCTCTTGTCCCTCGCCGCTCTGCTGACAGATGCCGGTGATCGGCATCCAGAGAAGGAGGAGGCAGGAGATCAGCGGATCTCCTGTCACCTCCTTCCAGGGCACCGATCACCGGCATCTGAGAAGCTGACAAGGCTGAAGCCGGTGATCGATCGGGGCCGGGATGACGTCATAAGCCCCGCCCCCAAGGGCGCCATCGAGGATGAAAGGGGAGAGAGCCTCTCGGGCTCTCTCCTAAAGATCGGTAAGTCCTGGGGGGGATCGGAGGCCCCCCGGGTGAAGAGGGACAGCGGGAGCCAGCACACACACAGGTAAGTGAATGTCATTTTTTTTTTTTTTTACAGTTAGCAGCTTCTGCTGCCAAAGCGGGGGGGTGGCCTATTCCAGGGGCTCTCCTGGAGCCATCCGACCCCCCACGAGGGATCGGATGGCACCAAATTAAAGAGGAGACCCGGCCGGATCAAACAAGGGGTCAGGTGAGTATTTTTTATTTTTATTTTTTAAACCAGCAGCGGGGAAAGTCAAGCACGTAACACCTACGGGCTTGGCACTTAAGGCCCAGCCAAGCCAGCACGTAGGTGTTACGTGCTTGGTAGAGATGAGCGAGTAGTGAAATATTCGAAATTTCGAATTTCGATTCGAATAGACCGCGTTACTCGACTACTCGACCGAATATCGAATCCCATTATAGTCTATGGGAAAAAAATGCTCGACACTTGGAAATCTCAATTCGACCACTTGGAGGTCACCAAGTCCACCCTGAAACATCAGAAAATGATGCCAACACTGCTGGAATGCAACTGGGACAGCAGGGGAAGCATGTCTGGGTGCATATAACGCGCCCAAGTCGCACTATTACGCCACTATCACAGCCTCTCAACAATACACTCCAAACACAATATTACTTCTACGTAAAGTGAGACAAGACAAGGAAACCTTCTTTCCTCTACATTGCCATGGACCCCAAGCCAAACTGTACAAAAAAGAAGAACAAAATTCTGCACCCCTTAAAATCACGTTGCCTAATGACAACCACAGATGGCATAGGCAAGGGGGAAAATAAATAGACCCCACCCCTAATTGTCATTGTGTGTGTGTGTGTGTGTGAGATGTGGTCAGACATGTCCTCTTGTGTCATTGTGTCACCCCAGCAGTAAGGGAAGCTTAAAGGAGGAGGTTTGTTACAGTGTGTCACCCCAGCAGTAAGGGAAGCTTACAGGAGGAGGTTTGTTACAGTGTGTCACCCCAGCAGTCAGGGAAGCTTACAGGAGGAGGTTTGTTACAGTGTGTCACCCCAGCAGTAAGGGAAGCTTACAGGAGGAGGTTTGTTACAGTGTGTCACCCCAGCAGTAAGGGAAGCTTACAGGAGGAGGTTTGTTACATTGTGTCACCCCAGCAGTCAGGGAAGCTTACAGGAGGAGGTTTGTTACAGTGTGTCACCCCAGCAGTAAGGGAAGCTTAGAGCTGAGACCTCTTAAAAATTGTGTGGAGGCCCAAGATCTGAGACCTCTTAAAAATTGTGTGGAGGCCCAAGAGCTGAGACCTTTTAAAAATTGTGTGGAGGCCCAAGAGCTGAGACCTCTCAAACATTGTGTGGAGGCCCAAGAGCTGAGACCTTTTAAAAATTGTGTGGAGGCCCAAGAGCTGAGACCTCTCAAACATTGTGTGGAGGCCCAAGAGCTGAGACCTCTTAAAAATTGTGTGGAGGCCCAAGAGCTGAGACCTTTTAAAAATTGTGTGGAGGCCCAAGAGCTGAGACCTTTTAAAAATTGTGTGGAGGCCCTAGAGCTGAGACCTCTCAAACATTGTGTGGAGTCCCAAGAGCTGAGACCTTTTAAAAATTGTGTGGAGGCCCTAGAGCTGAGACCTCTCAAACATTGTGTGGAGGCCCAAGAGCTGAGACCTTTTAAAAATTGTGTGGAGGCCCAAGAGCTGAGACCTTTTAAAAATTGTGTGGAGGCCCAAGAGCTGAGACCTCTCAAACATTGTGTGGAGGCCCAAGAGCTGAGACCTTTTAAAAATTGTGTGGAGGCCCAAGAGCTGAGACCTCTCAAACATTGTGTGGAGGCCCAAGAGCTGAGACCTTTTAAAAATTGTGTGGAGGCCCAAGAGCTGAGACCTCTCAAACATTGTGTGGAGGCCCAAGAGCTGAGACCTCTTAAAAATTGTGTGGAGGCCCAAGAGCTGAGACCTTTTAAAAATTGTGTGGAGGCCCAAGAGCTGAGACCTCTCAAACATTGTGTGGAGGCCCAAGAGCTGAGACCTCTTAAAAATTGTGTGGAGGCCCAAGAGCTGAGACCTTTTAAAAATTGTGTGGAGGCCCAAGAGCTGAGACCTTTTAAAAATTGTGTGGAGGCCCTAGAGCTGAGACCTCTCAAACATTGTGTGGAGTCCCAAGAGCTGAGACCTTTTAAAAATTGTGTGGAGGCCCTAGAGCTGAGACCTCTCAAACATTGTGTGGAGGCCCAAGAGCTGAGACCTTTTAAAAATTGTGTGGAGGCCCAAGAGCTGAGACCTCTCAAACATTGTGTGGAGGCCCAAGAGCTGAGACCTCTTAAAAATTGTGAGGAGGCCCAAGAGCTGAGACCTTTTAAAAATTGTGTGGAGGCCCAAGAGCTGAGACCTTTTAAAAATTGTGTGGAGGCCCTAGAGCTGAGACCTCTCAAACATTGTGTGGAGTCCCAAGAGCTGAGACCTTTTAAAAATTGTGTGGAGGCCCTAGAGCTGAGACCTCTCAAACATTGTGTGGAGTCCCAAGAGCTGAGACCTTTTAAAAATTGTGTGGAGGCCCTAGAGCTGAGACCTCTCAAACATTGTGTGGAGGCCCAAGAGCTGAGACCTTTTAAAAATTGTGTGGAGGCCCAAGAGCTGAGACCTCTCAAACATTGTGTGGAGGCCCAAGAGCTGAGACCTCTTAAAAATTGTGTGGAGGCCCAAGAGCTGAGACCTTTTAAAAATTGTGTGAAGGCCCAAGAGCTGAGACCTTTTAAAAATTGTGTGGAGGCCCTAGAGCTGAGACCTCTCAAACATTGTGTGGAGTCCCAAGAGCTGAGACCTTTTAAAAATTGTGTGGAGGCCCAAGAGCTGAGACCTTTTAAAAATTGTGTGGAGGCCCAAGAGCTGAGACCTCTCAAACATTGTGTGGAGGCCCTAGAGCTGAGACCTCTCAAACATTGTGTGGAGGCCCTAGAGCTGAGACCTCTCAAACATTGTGTGGAGGCCCAAGAGCTGAGACCTTTTAAAAATTGTGTGGAGGCCCTAGAGCTGAGACCTCTCAAACATTGTGTGGAGTCCCAAGAGCTGAGACCTTTTAAAAATTGTGTGGAGGCCCAAGAGCTGAGACCTTTTAAAAATTGTGTGGAGGCCCAAGAGCTGAGACCTCTCAAACATTGTGTGGAGGCCCTAGAGCTGAGACCTCTCAAACATTGTGTGGAGGCCCTAGAGCTGAGACCTCTCAAACATTGTGTGGAGGCCCAAGAGCTGAGACCTTTTAAAAATTGTGTGGAGGCCCAAGAGCTGAGACCTTTTAAAAATTGTGTGGAGGTCCTAGAGCTGAGACCTCTCAAACATTGTGTGGAGGCCCAAGAGCTGAGACCTCTTAAAAATTGTGTGGAGGCCCAAGAGCTGAGACCTTTTAAAAATTGTGTGGAGGCCCTAGAGCTGAGACCTCTCAAACATTGTGTGGAGGCCCAAGAGCTGAGCACTTATTAGTGCTGCAGCTACGGCTGCTTTAGTGAGGGGTAGCTGCTGCTGCTGGAATAGGGACAGAAAGACTTCAGTGGTGTATTAGCACCTATATACAAAACTATATACACTCTGCTCAAAACGGCTGCTTTAGTGAGGGGTAGCTGCTGATGCTGGAATAGGGACAGAAAGACTTCAGTGGTGTATTAGCACCTATATACAAAACTATATTTTGCACTACTGTTTTGTGTCCTCTGTGCCAACAAAACACTGTTTTATACACGGTGCGTATAGGCACCATTTCACCTTCTGGCAGTATACGGCTGTATAGCCAGGTGTTTTTCTTAAAAATATTTTTTATATTTGGCACTACTGTTTTGTGTCCTCTTTACCAACAAAACCTTGTTATATACCCGGTGCGTATAGGCACCATTTCACCTTCTGGCAGTATACGGCTGTATAGCCAGGTGTTCTTCTTAAAAATATTTTTATATTTGGCATAACGCGTGGCCAAAAAAGTAAAACGTCTGAAATGCGGAGGGCTAGCGCAAAGGGACGTGGACGAGGACGGGGGCGCGGAAATGCTGTTGGGGGGGCACAAACCGCGTTGAAGCCAGTGGGGATACAATGCGTGCTGGTGAGGGGCAGCCAGCATTACGCTCATCCAGCTTCCCTGCCTTTATGGGACAGTTATGCGGGGGGCGGGGTACACCTCTGTTGAGGCCTGAGCAGCGTGAACAGGTGGTGCAATGGATGGCCGATAACGCTTCCAGTCACTTGTCCACCACCCAGTCATCCACACAGTCTCACTCTGACCCTCCTTCCTCCCAACCTGGCCAACAGAGTCAGCCCACCCTTGACCCCTCCCAGGACCTCTTTTCGGGTCCTTTTCCAGATGTGCTGCAAGAATCCCAGGAGCTAGCAGAGGAATTTGTTTGTAGTGATGCCCAAACACTTGAGTATCCGCCATCTGCTAGTGATGTGGACCCGGAACCAGCATCTGCTATCATGAGCGATGATGATGAGACGCAGTTGCCATCAAGGGAGGCTGTTGGAATGTCCAGTGGGCAGGAGGAGGAGCAGAGAGAGGAAGTGGAAGAGGAGGTGGTGGACGACGAAATGACCGACCCCACTTGGACAGGGGTGATGTCCAGCGGGGAAAGCAGTGGAGATGCGGTCTGCGCATCACCGAATAAGGCAGCAAGAGGCAGAGGACAGTCCAGAGGCAGAGGACAGTCCAGACAGAGAAGGCAGGCCACAGCCAGCAGGGCCGAAGCTCTTCCCGGCAGCAGGCAGTCGCGCGAAGCTCCCCCATCGAGGCCTCGTACTTCTGTGGTGTGGAGATTTTTTAATGTTTGCGCGGATGACAAACTGAGCGCGGTTTGCGCAATCTGCCACTCAAAACTGAGTAGGGGCTCTGAGAAGAGCAATCTGACCACCTCAGGCATGCGCCGTCACTTGGAATTCAAGCACTGGGCTGAGTGGGAGAGAGCAAACGCAATACAACCTGCGCCCCGTCTTGCTGCCACTGCCTCTTCCCCTTTGTTGTGTGCTGCCACTGCGGTCCAGACCTCCAGCCAGGACACCTCCACATCTGCCTCTGCCTCGGCTACTTTGGGGCCTTCTCCTTCAGCCCCCCCTTCCCCCGCATCTTCGTCTGCACCTTCCATCTCCTCGTCCCATCAACTGTCCATCTCGCAGGCGTTCAACCGCAGGCGGAAGTACGCCTCCAGTCACCCCCAAGCCCAAGCCTTAACCTGCCTCATCTCCAAACTGCTGGCCCTGGAGATGTTGCCGTTTTGGCTTGTGGAGACGCAGGCCTTCCGCGACCTGATGGCGGCTGCCGCACCTCGCTATTCCGTCCCTAGCCGCCACTATTTTTCCCGGTGTGGCGTCCCCGCCCTGCACCAGCACGTGTCGCGTAACATCAGGCGGACCCTGAGGTACGCAGTCAGCGCAAAGGTCCACTTGACCACCGACTCGTGGACAAGCGCTTGCGGCCAAGGACGCTACATCTCTTTGACGGCACACTGGGTGAATGTTGTGGAAGCGGGGACGGGGTCGCAAACAGGGACGGCCTACATACCACCCCCGCCCAAGATTGCCAGCACAGGTTCTGATAGACCCCCCTCCTCTTCCTCCTCCTCCTCCTCCTCCTCCTCTGCCTTAACATCGCCCTCAGCCCCTAGCTGGAAGCGTTGCAGCACTGGCACGGGGAGACGTCAGCAGGCGGTGCTTAAAGGAGCAGTATCGCGAATTTTTCTTGGTGACTTATATTTAAATGGTACTTGGAATGTAGGTAGGTGTTGGAGTAAGAATTACAAATGTAGAAAAAAATGATGTGTGTGATGAACAGCTGGAGACTAATAGCTCATGTTTATGTCTTGTCAGTGTCGACAGCCGACACTCTAGCCTGTTCCATGCTGAGGAGAGGGGAGAGGGAGATACAATGTATCAGTTCCACGCTGAGGAGAATGTATGAAAGTCTCAGCTGTTCAGTGCTGGCAGCCGTCCAGCATAAGATAACAACATTGCCTGGCCAGAACTTATATATCTAAAACAGAGAGAAAGGCTCTAGAAGTCATTTAGCTGATTTTAACAGTTTTCCCTTCATGTTGGCTCTGCTGCAGAATCTTTTTACCAGTTTTTTTTATCAGTTTACCATTTTCTCTTTCATATTCTTATTTTTCTTTTTTCCATATGATCTTTCTTTCAGCTTTGTGTGTTTTGAGCGAAGCCCAACCCAGGATTTTCACTATCTGGAGTTTTGTTTTGTGCCCCTAGGGGCATCCCTACTTGGGATGCCCTGATGTGGGAAATCCCCAAGTTCGCCTGTGAAAACGTACCTTTCCCTGTCCCACAGCGCATGCGTGGACTCTCATCCAATCAGCGCTGTTTGCACGCAGATGGGGAGCCTGAGCAGTAACCTTCCTGGCCGCCCGGCCTGTCTAAATGACTATCTGCGTGAGCGCCAGAAAAATGGGGGGATCTGTGGTTATCCAGGGGTCGTTTCACACAGTGGGCATCCTGATTTAGAATGGGGTTTTGTTCCACTTTAATACCTTTAGTTTTTTTCTGAACAGTTATTCAAAGAAGAATTTCAGTCATTTTCAGTCAGTTTAGTTTATTTTGTATAGATTTTACACATAAGAGTCACCTGGTCTCATAACAAAAGCAGCACCTCCCACACACACAGCCGTTACAGTGTCAGCCTCTGAGGTAAAGTGTTGCTAGGAGACCAGTGGGCTAAATGAAGCAGCTCACTAAATACAAGCCAGCAGATCCCCCTATTCAGCAAATGGACTGAGCCATTTTAATTATACAATTTAAAAGAGAGGCATATATTTTTTTCATTTTCTATCGCCAGATTATTCATACACATGTTAGAAGCTATTGTGTGGCTATTTAATTATTTATCTTTTTTAATGCAAATTTCGCGATACTGCTCCTTTAAGCTCATCAGCTTGGGCGACAGGAAGCACAGCGCCGCAGAGGTGAGGCACGCCATATTGCAGCAGACAGAGATGTGGCTGTCGCCGCTGCCGCTAGGACCAGGCATGGTCGTGTGCGATAACGGCCGTAACCTGGTGGCGGCTCTGGAGCTTGCAGAACTCAATCACGTACCATGCCTGGCCCACGTTTTTAATTTGGTAGTACAAAAGTTTCTAAAGACTTACCCCAACCTGGCAGAGCTACTGGTCAAAGTGCGGCGCTTGTGCGCTCACTTTCGGAAGTCAACTGTAGCTGCTGCTAGCTTAAAAAAAAATCCAGCAACGCCTCCATTTGCCTCAACATCGGCTGTTGTGCGACCTGCCCACTCGCTGGAATTCCACCTATTGCATGTTGGCCAGGGTGTGTGAGCAGCAGAAAGCATTGATGGAGTACCAGATGATGCATCCACGCGTGCCTCCAACTCAGCTCCCTCAGTTTGCCAACCACGAGTGGCCATGGATGGCAGACATATGCGATGTATTGCGTATCTTTGAGGAGTCCACTAAGAAGGTCAGCAGCGAGGACGCTATAGTGAGCGTAACCATCCCGCTCCTAGGCGTCCTTAAAGAATCGCTCATCGCAATAAGGGAGAACGCATTGCACACAGAGGAGATGGGGGTAGGAGGAGACGCAACGCAGGTAGACAGTCAGACCACACTTTTGTCTGCTGCTCGGTGGCAGTTGCAGGAGGAGGATGAGGAGGAGGAGGACAACGTGGAGGTGGCTGTGGAAGAGGATGCTGGCGGCGAGGGTAGCAGTCAGGCTGTGTGCGTCCCATTGGTTCAGCGCGGATGGGGCGGAGAGGAGGAGGAAGAGGAGGAAATGGAAAATGATCCTTCTGGTGGGGGCAGTGAGGTCATGCCTACTCAGAGTCTGGCACACATGGCTGACTTCATGCTGGGCTGCTTTTCCCGGGACATACGTGTTGTCTGGATATTGGAGAACAAACTATACTGGGTCTTCGCACTCCTGGACCCCCGGTATAAAGATAACTTCTCCTCTTTTATTCCGGTAGAGGAGAGGACGAATCGATTACTGGAATACCAGAGGGAACTCTTGCAGAACATGATGCAGATTTTCCCACCCAGCATCGCTGGCGGCAGAG
Source organism: Gastrophryne carolinensis (assembly GCA_027917425.1). NCBI lineage: Eukaryota > Metazoa > Chordata > Amphibia > Anura > Microhylidae > Gastrophryne > Gastrophryne carolinensis. The sequence continues at coordinate 225,029,792 of CM051240.1, read as the reverse complement.
AGGAGAGTGTCTCCCAGAGTCTGACAACATCGATCAGGCCCACAGCCACCAGGGGAACACTCTCCAAGGTGTGGGACACGTTCATGTCACCCCCTCGTGCAACTTCCATCACTGCGGGGCCCGCTATCAGCAGGAGGGACAAGTATCGGCGGATGTTGCGGGACTACCTGGCAGACCACACCCCTGTCCTCCCCGATCCCTCGGCGACCTACACTTACTGGGTCTCCAAGTTGGACACGTGGCTGGAACTGTCCCTGTACGCCTTGGAGGTGCTTGCCTGCCCTGCCGCCAGCGTGCTATCAGAAAGGGTGTGTTCAGCGCAGCCGGGGGCATTATAACCGATAAGCGCAGCCGCCTGTCAACCGACAGTGCCGACAGGCTGACGCTAATCAAAATGAACAGCAAGTGGATTGACCCGGACTTTGCTTGTACAACAGTGGAAAGCAGCCAAGAGTGAAGTGCCATCTGTATGAAGTGCCATTTCCTCCTCCTCCTCCTCCTCCTCCTCCTCCTTAACCGCCGTAGAATTGCTGTATTAATGAAAAAAATTATGGCTCACCTCTTAGGCTTAATACAATCAATTTTTAAGAGGTCTCAACTCTTGGGCCTCCACACAATTTTTAAAAGGTCTCAGCTCTTGGGCCTCCACACAATTTTTAAGAGGTCTCAGCTCTTGGGCCTCCACACAATTTTTAAGAGGTCTCAGCTCTTGGGCCTCCACACAATTTTTAAAAGGTCTCAGCTCTTGGGCCTCCACACAATTTTTAAGAGGTCTCAGCTCGTGGGCCTCCACACAATTTTTAAAAGGTCTCAGCTCTTGGGCCTCCACACAATTTTTAAAAGGTCTCAGCTCTTGGGCCTCCACACAATTTTTAAAACATAGCAGCCCTAATAAGGGCTCTCAATGACTCTCTTGTCTTCTGGTAGCTGGTATATATGGTGGTAAAAGGTATATTCTGAGCTTCTGGGGCCCTGCCTGACTACATAGGATATGAGCTATATACTGTTCAACATAGTAGCCCTAATAAGGGCTCTTAAGGACTGTCTTGTCTTCTGGTAGCTGGTAGATATGGTGGTAAAATGTATATTCTGAGCTTCTGGGGCCCTGCCTGACTAAATAGAAAATGAGCTATATACTGTTCAGCGTAGCAGCCCTAATAAGGGCTCTTAAGGACTGTCTTGTCTTCTGGTAGCTGGTATATATGGTGGTAAAAGCTATATTCTGAGCTTCTGGGGCCCTGCCTGACTACATAGAAAATGAGCTATATACTGTTCAACATAGCAGCACTAATAAGGGATTAAGGACTCTCTTGTCTTCTGGTAGCTGGTATATATGGTGGTAAAAGGTATATTCTGAGCTTCTGGGGCCCTGCCTGACTACATAGGATATGAGCTATATACTGTTCATAGTAGCCCTAATAAGGGCTCTTAAAGACTCTCTTGTCTTCTGGTAGCTGGTATATATGGTGGTAAAAGCTATATTCTGAGCTTCTGGGGCCCTGCCTGACTACATAGAAAATGAGCTATATACTGTTCAGCGTAGCAGCCCTAATAAGGGCTCTTAAGGACTGTCTTGTCTTCTGGTAGCTGGTATATATGGTGGTAAAAGGTATATTCTGAGCTTCTGGGGCCCTGCCTGACTACATAGGATATGAGCTATATACTGTTCATAGTAGCCCTAATAAGGGCTCTTAAGGACTCTCTTGTCTTCTGGTAGCTGGTATATATGGTGGTAAAAGCTATATTCTGAGCTTCTGGGGCCCTGCCTGACTACATAGAATATGAGCTATATACTGTTCAACGTAGCAGCACTAATAAGGGCTCTTAAGGACTGTCTTGTCTTCTGGTAGCTGGTATATATGGTGGTAAAAGCTATATTCTGAGCTTCTGGGGCCCTGCCTGACTAAATAGAATATGAGCTATATACTGTTCAGCGTAGCAGCCCTAATAAGGGCTATTAAGGACTGTCTTGTCTTCTGGTAGCTGGTATATATGGTGGTAAAAGGTATATTCTGAGCTTCTGGGGCCCTGCCTGACTACATAGAAAATGAGCTATATACTGTTCAGCGTAGCAGCCCTAATAAGGGCTCTTAAGGACTGTCTTGTCTTCTGGTAGCTGGTAGATATGGTGGTAAAATGTATATTCTGAGCTTCTGGGGCCCTGCCTGACTAAATAGAAAATGAGCTATATACTGTTCAGCGTAGCAGCCCTAATAAGGGCTATTAAGGACTGTCTTGTCTTCTGGTAGCTGGTATATATGGTGGTAAAAGGTATATTCTGAGCTTCTGGGGCCCTGCCTGACTAAATAGAAAATGAGCTATATACTGTTCAGCGTAGCAGCCCTAATAAGGGCTATTAAGGACTGTCTTGTCTTCTGGTAGCTGGTATATATGGTGGTAAAAGGTATATTCTGAGCTTCTGGGGCCCTGCCTGACTAAATAGAAAATGAGCTATATACTGTTCAGCGTAGCAGCCCTAATAAGGGCTATTAAGGACTGTCTTGTCTTCTGGTAGCTGGTATATATGGTGGTAAAAGGTATATTCTGAGCTTCTGGGGCCCTGCCTGACTAAATAGAAAATGAGCTATATACTGTTCAGCGTAGCAGCCCTAATAAGGGCTATTAAGGACTGTCTTGTCTTCTGGTAGCTGGTATATATGGTGGTAAAAGGTATATTCTGAGCTTCTGGGGCCCTGCCTGACTACATAGAAAATGAGCTATATACTGTTCAACATAGCAGCACTAATAAGGGATTAAGGACTCTCTTGTCTTCTGGTAGCTGGTATATATGGTGGTAAAAGGTATATTCTGAGCTTCTGGGGCCCTGCCTGACTACATAGGATATGAGCTATATACTGTTCATAGTAGCCCTAATAAGGGCTCTTGAGGACTCTCTTGTCTTCTGGTAGCTGGTATATATGGTGGTAAAAGGTATATTCTGAGCTTCTGGGGCCCTGCCTGACTAAATAGAAAATGAGCTATATACTGTTCAGCGTAGCAGCCCTAATAAGGGCTATTAAGGACTGTCTTGTCTTCTGGTAGCTGGTATATATGGTGGTAAAAGGTATATTCTAAGCTTCTGGGGCCCTGCCTGACTAAATAGAAAATGAGCTATATACTGTTCAGCGTAGCAGCCCTAATAAGGGCTATTAAGGACTGTCTTGTCTTCTGGTAGCTGGTATATATGGTGGTAAAAGGTATATTCTGAGCTTCTGGGGCCCTGCCTGACTAAATAGAAAATGAGCTATATACTGTTCAGCGTAGCAGCCCTAATAAGGGCTATTAAGGACTGTCTTGTCTTCTGGTAGCTGGTATATATGGTGGTAAAAGGTATATTCTGAGCTTCTGGGGCCCTGCCTGACTAAATAGAAAATGAGCTATATACTGTTCAGCGTAGCAGCCCTAATAAGGGCTATTAAGGACTGTCTTGTCTTCTGGTAGCTGGTATATATGGTGGTAAAATGTATATTCTGAGCTTCTGGGGCCCTGCCTGACTAAATAGAAAATGAGCTATATACTGTTCAGCGTAGCAGCCCTAATAAGGGCTATTAAGGACTGTCTTGTCTTCTGGTAGCTGGTATATATGGTGGTAAAAGGTATATTCTGAGCTTCTGGGGCCCTGCCTGACTAAATAGAAAATGAGCTATATACTGTTCATAGTAGCCCTAATAAGGGCTCTTAAGGACTGTCTTATCTTCTGGTAGCTGGTATATATGGTGGTAAAAGGTATATTCTGAGCTTTTGGGGCCCTGCCTGACTACATAGAAAATGAGCTATATACTGTTCAGCGTAGCAGCCCTAATAAGGGCTCTTAAGGACTGTCTTGTCTTCTGGTAGCTGGTATATATGGTGGTAAAAGGTATATTCTGAGCTTCTGGGGCCCTGCCTGACTAAATAGAAAATGAGCTATATACTGTTCAGCGTAGCAGCCCTAATAAGGGCTATTAAGGACTGTCTTGTCTTCTGGTAGCTGGTATATATGGTGGTAAAAGGTATATTCTGAGCTTCTGGGGCCCTGCCTGACTAAATAGAAAATGAGCTATATACTGTTCAGCGTAGCAGCCCTAATAAGGGCTATTAAGGACTGTCTTGTCTTCTGGTAGCTGGTATATATGGTGGTAAAAGGTATATTCTGAGCTTCTGGGGCCCTGCCTGACTAAATAGAAAATGAGCTATATACTGTTCAGCGTAGCAGCCCTAATAAGGGCTATTAAGGACTGTCTTGTCTTCTGGTAGCTGGTATATATGGTGGTAAAAGGTATATTCTGAGCTTCTGGGGCCCTGCCTGACTAAATAGAAAATGAGCTATATACTGTTCAGCGTAGCAGCCCTAATAAGGGCTATTAAGGACTGTCTTGTCTTCTGGTAGCTGGTATATATGGTGGTAAAAGGTATATTCTGAGCTTCTGGGGCCCTGCCTGACTAAATAGAAAATGAGCTATATACTGTTCAGCGTAGCAGCCCTAATAAGGGCTATTAAGGACTGTCTTGTCTTCTGGTAGCTGGTATATATGGTGGTAAAAGGTATATTCTGAGCTTCTGGGGCCCTGCCTGACTAAATAGAAAATGAGCTATATACTGTTCAGCGTAGCAGCCCTAATAAGGGCTATTAAGGACTGTCTTGTCTTCTGGTAGCTGGTATATATGGTGGTAAAAGGTATATTCTGAGCTTCTGGGGCCCTGCCTGACTAAATAGAAAATGAGCTATATACTGTTCATAGTAGCCCTAATAAGGGCTATTAAGGACTGTCTTGTCTTCTGGTAGCTGGTATATATGGTGGTAAAAGGTATATTCTGAGCTTCTGGGGCCCTGCCTGACTAAATAGAAAATGAGCTATATACTGTTCAGCGTAGCAGCCCTAATAAGGGCTATTAAGGACTGTCTTGTCTTCTGGTAGCTGGTATATATGGTGGTAAAAGGTATATTCTGAGCTTCTGGGGCCCTGCCTGACTAAATAGAAAATGAGCTATATACTGTTCAGCGTAGCAGCCCTAATAAGGGCTATTAAGGACTGTCTTGTCTTCTGGTAGCTGGTATATATGGTGGTAAAAGGTATATTCTGAGCTTCTGGGGCCCTGCCTGACTAAATAGAAAATGAGCTATATACTGTTCAGCGTAGCAGCCCTAATAAGGGCTATTAAGGACTGTCTTGTCTTCTGGTAGCTGGTATATATGGTGGTAAAAGGTATATTCTGAGCTTCTGGGGCCCTGCCTGACTAAATAGAAAATGAGCTATATACTGTTCAGCGTAGCAGCCCTAATAAGGGCTATTAAGGACTGTCTTGTCTTCTGGTAGATGGTATATATGGTGGTAAAAGGTATATTCTGAGCTTCTGGGGCCCTGCCTGACTAAATAGAAAATGAGCTATATACTGTTCAGCGTAGCAGCCCTAATAAGGGCTATTAAGGACTGTCTTGTCTTCTGGTAGCTGGTATATATGGTGGTAAAAGGTATATTCTGAGCTTTTGGGGCCCTGCCTGACTACATAGAAAATGAGCTATATACTGTTCAGCGTAGCAGCCCTAATAAGGGCTCTTAAGGACTGTCTTGTCTTCTGGTAGCTGGTATATATGGTGGTAAAAGGTATATTCTGAGCTTCTGGGGCCCTGCCTGACTAAATAGAAAATGAGCTATATACTGTTCAGCGTAGCAGCCCTAATAAGGGCTATTAAGGACTGTCTTGTCTTCTGGTAGCTGGTATATATGGTGGTAAAATGTATATTCTGAGCTTCTGGGGCCCTGCCTGACTAAATAGAAAATGAGCTATATACTGTTCAGCGTAGCAGCCCTAATAAGGGCTATTAAGGACTGTCTTGTCTTCTGGTAGCTGGTATATATGGTGGTAAAATGTATATTCTGAGCTTCTGGGGCCCTGCTTGACTAAATAGAAAATGAGCTATATACTGTTCAGCGTAGCAGCCCTAATAAGGGCTATTAAGGACTGTCTTGTCTTCTGGTAGCTGGTATATATGGTGGTAAAAGGTATATTCTGAGCTTCTGGGGCCCTGCCTGACTAAATAGAAAATGAGCTATATACTGTTCAGCGTAGCAGCCCTAATAAGGGCTATTAAGGACTGTCTTGTCTTCTGGTAGCTGGTATATATGGTGGTAAAAGGTATATTCTGAGCTTCTGGGGCCCTGCCTGACTACATAGAATATGAGCTATATACTGTTCAGCGTAGCAGCCCTAATAAGGGCTATTAAGGACTGTCTTGTCTTCTGGTAGCTGGTATATATGGTGGTAAAAGGTATATTCTGAGCTTCTGGGGCCCTGCCTGACTAAATAGAAAATGAGCTATATACTGTTCAGCGTGGCAGCCCTAATAAGGGCTATTAAGGACTGTCTTGTCTTCTGGTAGCTGGTATATATGGTGGTAAAAGGTATATTCTGAGCTTCTGGAGCCCTGCCTGACTAAATAGAAAATGAGCTATATACTGTTCAGCGTAGCAGCCCTAATAAGGGCTATTAAGGACTGTCTTGTCTTCTGGTAGCTGGTATATATGGTGGTAAAAGGTATATTCTGAGCTTCTGGGGCCCTGCCTGACTAAATAGAAAATGAGCTATATACTGTTCAGCGTAGCAGCCCTAATAAGGGCTCTTAAGGACTGTCTTGTCTTCTGGTAGCTGGTATAGATGGTGGTAAAAGCGATATTCCGAGCTTCTGGGGCCCTGCCAGCGACAGCCTGTCTTTCCCTGCTGTGAGCGTCTGTCCCTCACTAAGTTCAAGCTGCTAATGCTGACGAAGAGGAAGTGCTGAGTTTTGTATATTCGAGGTCACATGGTTTTTCCAGCCAATGCGTGTAGACGCCGTTTTCGCGATGCCAGCGTCCTCCCAGGACCTGTCCCACCCCCCCTGCATGGTGATTGGTGTAAAAAACGCGCCAGGGAAGGTGGGAGGGGAAACGAATTGTGAGTGCGCCATCGCCGCTGTACTCGATCGAAATCGAGTATGACGAACAGCGTAGTATTCGATCGAATACCGGCTCGGTCGAATACTACTCGCTCATCACTAGTGCTTGGCAACAAAAGGGTTAATGATCTAGGAGCCTTTTTTAAGTTTGTAAATAGAGAGTAAGCCAGATGGCATTGGCAACATTCACTGCCCTGCCATTGGTTGGGACTCGCAACAGTGTTTGGAAAGGCAACAATACCAAGGTTACATAAGGAGGAGACCTACCCATCTAGTATTCTAGTACCAGACTTTTCTAAGAGGGGATGCAGTGCAATGTAGTGTGGAGGAGCCAAGAGCCAGCCATGGAGGCAACCATTACCATTGACTGTCGTTATAACCTGTGGATCATGCTGTACTGAATGATTGCTGTGTTTGCCATGGAAGGAAACCAACCAATACAGACCAAGTTGAGTTCAACCATGATTGTCATCTCTGGATCCAAGCGTTCGAACCAGTAAGTGCACCTCCACCCACACATGCCGCACCGACATGGGATGCCCTACCCTAGGTCCAAGAATCTCCCTCGCTCCCCAGCGCGTGTGCCCACGGCCAGGCACGCGCCCGCTACATTTGGTGGGCCGGGGTCCTAACGGGTACCGGGGTCCTAACGGGTTAAGAGGGTGTCACAGAGGTGCTGAGAGCCCAAGGGACCATTGTGCCAAGTTTGGGGCAAATCCAACAACTTTTTCAAATTTGCCTTTCTGAAGGAAATGGACTGTTCTAACTGTGTGTGGTGGTGTCCCAATGTGAGAGTCACTTTAAGAAAAATTGAAAAGTGCTTATTTTTGGCTGAAAATCGGGGATACGTGTCCGGGACCCTTGCCCTGTTGATCTGCCAAGTTTGAGCGTTTTTGGACTGTGTGCGCAGAAGTTATGGCCAGTGGAAGTGTGCACAAAATGACATTTTCGCTGGACTGCGGCGCTTTCCCGCCACAGCAAGCGCTTTCCCGCCACTTTCCCTCAGCGTTTCGCACCCATTTCACCTCACGTGCTAGAGACTTTCCCGCACGGAGACGGAGGGGGCGGGGCTATAAAAAGCCCACCACAAGGCCGCTCGGTGAGGAGATCTGGAGATGAGACGCAAGCACGAGAGTGAGAGCAGTGGATCAGCAAGCCTCGCGACAATACCGACCAGCTATTGCTGTTCGTGGGGAGAGATGGAGTCTGCCAACCCCATGTCTGTGGGAATCCGCCAGGACTTGTGCCAGGAAGAGACTTTGGAACGCGCAACCCTAATAGTGGATACGGGGATGCGTGTCCTCCTGCTGCCCACCTACGCCCTGTGTGCTGCTGCTGGGCAGGAGGAACTGTACCCACTGTGTCCGGAGTGCAGGCAGATCATCCCCTTGAAGACTGGACTGGGCCAGTGCCCTGTTTGCCACAATAGCTTTTGGGGTTTGGCCGAGCAGGAGGAAGGCCCCGCCAAGTACCGCCGCAACCCAATCACCGGGCTGCTCTGGAAGGCCCCTGCCCAGCCTGCTGAAGCAGTCCGCAGAGCTGTTACGCTGCCGGGGGTTGGCCGAGGGACTGCCCTACACCTGCGCGGAGAGAACGGGGTAAGCGAGCGCCTGAGCTTACCTGGAAGGAAGACGCTGACGCCGCTGCTGACGCTGCCCGAGACTGTTGGAGCGGCAGAGCCTGCTTGTGAGCCGGAGGTCGTGGAGCCGCCAAGTCAGCTATCCAGACTGCCTTTGAGCCAGTCGCCGCGGAGCCTGTCGCTGCTGAGGTCGTGGCTGAGCCCGTCGCTGCCGCCACTGAGACCGCCGAGGAGTGTGCTGATGACGCTGCTACGCAGGTGAAGCCTGCCACCGCCGACGAGGAGACTGCCGCCCCAGAGGAGGACAAGCTTGAGCAAGTCCTGCTGTTGGACGTCCTCAGAGGAAGAGTCAGAGCCGAAGGTTACCAGCCTTGTCAAGCTGCCGCCTGCGGGGAGAGACTCGGGTTACTGTACTGCTGCGAGGATCCATGAGTGGGCCGAGTCTGCCAGTAGGAGGTCTGCCGCTGCTGCCGCTGATGTCGCCGCCACCGCTGTGGTGCATCCAAAAGGTACTGTTGCTGCTGACCCTGGCCCATGGGGAGACCGCTGCCCCAGCCCTGTCCCGGGGAACTGCCGGAGTTCCATGGCGAGCCCACGGAAAGTGGGTATCCTCTCCAGCCCTGGCCCATTACGCCGGGGCCCCAATACAAGCACTTCACAGTGCGCTCTGAGAACCCTTATGTGCTGCCTGGGTTGGGAGATCCGACCAGGTTGTCCAGCCTGTCTGAGGCCCAACACTGGGTCCATGTCCAATGTGCCCTCAAGACTGGCATGGAGTACCCTTACCTGGACAAAGGGGGGATGCTTTATGTTGAGGAGGTCCGTGATTCCTGGGTTGAGGACAAGATCAGAATAAAAATGTATTTGCCAGAGGGAGTTTCCCTGCATGATCTAAGCCAGGAGAACTGGGATAAGTTCCAGGACATTTACCAGCAAATGCACATGGGCCGGAACATTTATATGGACCGGGTGACCGTGGTCAGCCCAACTGCTGGACCAAGGTTGCACAGTGTGAGACGCTGGAGAGAGGAGAAACTTGTGTCGCTGCCTGACCCCGCTTATTATGCCCCTTAAGCTGGAGGCTAAAGCTTGGGCCTAGTGCAGGCAAAGTTTAATGCTTTTAGTTGTTTGATAAGTGTTGCTGCTGCTTTAAAAAAGAGTTTGAAACAGAACTGTTTATGCTAAGAATGTTGCCTGGTATAACCATGTATAGAGTGTAAGAAGACTTTAATTTTTAAAGAGAATAAGAAAAGTTTTATTTGAATAAGATGTTTAAGAAAATTATGTATTAAGGTTTGACGGCGCCAGCACCCTCGTAAAAGCAGGGGAGGGTGGCCGCCATACCTCACTGTTGTGCAGCATTGGCTGAAGAGTCCATTATGGTTGCATTAGCGTAAATTCCTGCTTGGCAGTAAATAAAAGAGTTTTACAGCAACCTGGGTTTTGAACTGTTGATTTATTGAAGTAGTTAAATATGCTAGTAAAAGATGTCTTATGTCATTGTGTGTATTTTAAGGTGTCACTTCAGCAGTGCAGCTTGATCAACTGCGTGCTGAGGCTCACTAGGAATTTGGGCATCAGTCTGGTTAAGGGAGTCACTCTTAAAGGAGCCCAACCAGTACTAACCCTTATCCTCCTAGGTGTAGCAAGTGGTCCTTGAGGAAGAGTGTAAAGGTTTACATGTAAAAGCGCTTAAGTTAAGACTGCAGCAGAAAGTAGGTTGTAAAGGGTTAACCATGGGTGTGAAACAGCCGCAAGTGTTTCAAGCAGTGTTCAAAGTGGGTGGAAAAAGCTGCAAGTGTTTCAAAAGGTGTTCACATTGGTGTGGAAACAGCCATAAGTGTTCCCGGAGTGTGGTAGGAAGTGAAGTTACTGACTTAAGAACTGATCTTCTCATCACAGGTCCGACCGAGTTTCCTGACTGAAGCAGAAGTAAATCAGATGCCTGGCCCCCTTAATTTGTAATACAGACATTGCTGCCATTAGCAGACACCTGTCATTACTGAGAAATGTGGAGGGGCGTGAGACTGAGACACTGTTTTACCAGTTTGGGTCCTCACTAACTCTATAGGGTTGCAAGAAGGGAGAGAGAGCCAGCAGATGCAGTGTAAGACTGGTTTGTCTCTCTAGGAAAAGAGAGTCTGAAGGGTGGTACTACTAATGGCCCAGAGAACATAGCTGATCTGCAGGTTTCATAGGTCCACGCCTGAGAGACGAGAGTGCCGCGCGAGAGAATAGACCTTGTAGTAGTCGTTAAACAGCCAGTGGTATTGTGAAAGTAATTGCAACGAAGCTTAAGGTGAGCATGCTCAGAAGAAAAAAAATCAGAAGTTTAAAGTACAAAGTGCACAGAAGAGAACAAATTGAGGGGAATGTTGACAAAAGGGTAGTAGTGATGGCCACATTCTCCTTTTCACAGTCACATTCAGCAGAGGGAAGTTTATAGGTCTTATAGACTTAAAAAGAAGACCCCTTCCAAAACTTGTAAATATTGTACACATGTTAAATGTGACATCTGACCGCAAAAGGGTGAAGAGATCACTTACTCTCAAGTGTGAGTAGTGTGGTAAAACCTGACAGAGGTGCTCCGCTCATGCTGCCCTGCTGTGTGCTGATGGTCATGTTTTAGTAACTAATAAAGTGATGTTGCACCATTCACCTATCCTTGTACTTAGGGCACAACCCCGTACAAGGGATGGCCACCGCCTAACTCCTTACACACCTTGCAGGTAGTTAACCTGGGCACTGTAAGCAACAGGAGTAAGAGACTTACCTGTCTCATGAGGCCAGTGCAAGGTAAAAGCCTTAAAGTGGCAGGAGCTACGCCAGGCGCTTGACTGTTACTCACCTCCTAAACTAGCAGTAGTGTTGGACTAACTCACACCGTTGAGACTGAGGTGAGTAACCCTGTAAAGCGGAGATGCTTTAATTAAAAGCAGGGGAGGATGTAACGGGTGGAAACCATGGGCAACACTTAAAAGTAGAAAACACTAGAGCCCTGCCAGTGGAGCAGGCCCTGATAGTGAATAGGAACCATTAATTCGTTTTGCCATTGGTTGGGACTCGCAACAGTGTTTGGAAAGGCAACAATACCAAGGTTACATAAGGAGGAGACCTACCCATCTAGAGTGTTCTAGTACCAGACTTTGCTAAGAGGGGATGCAGTGCAATGTAGTGTGGAGGAGCCAAGAGCCAGCCATGGAGGCAACCATTACCATTGACTGTCGTTGTAACCTGTGGATAATGTTGTAATGACTGATTGCTGTGTTTGCCATGGAAGGAAACCAACCAATAAAGACCAAGTTGAGTTCAAGCATGATTGTCATCTCTGGATCCAAGTGACGTTCAAAACAGTAAGTGCACCTCCACCCACACATGCCGCACCGACATGGGATGCCCTACCGTAGGTCCAAGAATCCCCCTCGCTCCCCAGAGCGCGTGCCCACGGCCAGGCACGAGCCCGCTACAACAGCAATGGGACCACTGTGGCTTGCCATGTTCGCTCCAGATGAGAGCTCTAAGGGACAGAGTGGCTGCTGGACCGTTGAACCACTTCTTTGCGTTGTCCTGGAGGAATGAAATTGAAAAAAAGGAATCATTTGAAGCCCTGCTATGACTTCAATCTGGTGCTGGAGGAAATGGAGGAGAGGCACACGGGGCAGGCATCGGGTGATCTGCTTAGTGTCCTATTATTGCCATTGGGTTTACAGTTAAAACTTGCTCCACTAAATATTTAATATTATAATGCTTCTTTCTATTCATTATTATTTTTAATCTTTTTAAACATACTGACAAAGCCAAACCGATAGGTCATGATGCCACTAACTGAGCCCAATGAATAAAATCCATATAGCAAAATATAATCAGGTAAACTGACATAGGACTTACAGAGGCGACAAAGCTCACGGAACCATATATTGAGATGGGATGCGAAAACCTTGGGATGGGCTATTGCTCTCCTGCTGTGACTATAACAAACATAACTAAGTCATTCTGACGAGTCTGCCAGCTCCCTGCTTAGATGTCTATTGTGTTACATTATATAAAGCCAAATAGCAATTCATTTATCTCAATGGATTCTATTGTAATCGGCTGTGATACTATCTAAAGCAGTCATGAGCCTATTATTGGAATTCACATAGCTCTCAATGCAATGTGATGTGTGCATCTCACTGTGGGATAAGAAGGACTCTCTAAAGATTGTCTTGATTAATTTAAGCGTTATAAAACTAAACGTAATGCCTTACCTTGTGCATTCCCATTGTGAGTCCCTTGTTGTTTTGTCACAGCTAATTAAAGCCTGTATGGCGAGTGAGTTCTTAGTTCATTGTGGACCACGGCATGGTCCTCTGCATGTACAGTACAGACATGCAAATCTTATATTCCAAGGCATGGTTACAAAACCGTAGACAGGAAACGTTCCTGTAAAAGCAGGTCTCCTTCAACCTCGAGTAATCCCCATGTGAATATGCAGAGTCCACACTGGTACATCATGTATCCTTCTCCAGATTATTTTTGGAACCTAGCAAGCTAATCCGTATTAGTGAAGGCTAACTGACAGGCATGGCGTCTTCTTCAGGGTTAATTAAATATTGTTATGTAAAGCTATACAGGGTATTAACTGCACTAACTGGCCAGATTTCAGTCTTCATAGATCAGCCACCATGCTCTTCAAGAATGTTCTCCTGGCCATGACAGTTATCTACACACCGTGCCCGAAATGCACTACAGGATGCCTTTTACTGCTATATTATTGTTCTATTTTCTCACTTTAATGCAGAGGTGCACCCGTAATGAGGCCATATGAAGCAACCACAGGGGGCAGGGTCGCAATTGCTGTTTTGAACTTTTTTTTTTGTATATATAATGTTATACTTCTTATCTCATTAGTAGTTTACTGGAGAATACCATTTTTTGGTGGCACAGTGGACCCACCTCCTACCCCTCAGAGTTATTCGGCACTACTCCCATCATAGGAAGGGGTCAGGTGGACGAGCAGAGTGAGCATCCTGTGGGGGGAGTCTTTCTATATTTTGCCACAGACAGCAGAGAGGCTAGCTTAATTGCTTCCATTTCTGTTTTTAGGGGAGGGCGAACAGGGCAATGGCCCTGGACACCAAGGCTATTGGGGACACTTTTATTCCAGCCATCCTGTTGTCAGGGCCACTGTTATTCATGAAATCCAGGCCCCTGATTCCCTATATTGGGCTCAGTCATCTGAAAGGGACATCAGCTGCTGCTAAGGAAAAGGCACAGCATGGCACATACCAATATGTCTAAGTTGGGGTGAGGAGGGGGCAGAATTTTATCTTATACCCACTATTTTGCCTATTAACGCTAGTTAAGTTTCTGTACTATTTTACTATTTCACACAATTTTCAGAAAATCAAAATTTGGGAAATAGCTTTAAAAGTTTACAAAGTTAAAGTCAAATTTTAGGTAATTTTTAGACCATCGCATCAGGATACTTTTTTCGTTTTTAAATTGAAAAAGAAATGGCCGAGATATTGAGGCTTACAGTATCTCCTTATGATTTATCTTCTGAAAAAGTGAGCATGATGTGGATATGTGATGCTGCATATTAATCAGCCTAATTGGCAGGGACTGTAAGATTCCCAGAAATTGCTTCAGACACCATGGATGTGCTTTTCCCCTTACCCACTGTTGCTAGGCAACTATGGAGCCTAGACCAGTACTCCCACACATGGTCTAACCCCCACATTCCCATATGCGCATTCATGTACTCCCAAGGTGCATGCATGCATTCCCAAACGTACACTGCCAAAATGCATGCGCACACTCCCAAAGTGCATGTGCGCACTCCCAAACATTCATGCGCACACTCCCAAATGTGCATGTTTTCCCTGGGTAAGTAGGTGGGTGAGTAAGTAGGTGGTTTGGTGGGTGGGTGAGTACGTTGGTTGGCTTGGTGGGTGGGTGGGTAGGATACATAGGTTGCTTGTGTCCAGCGCTGCTGTCTGTTGTCCCTGCTCCCCCCTAGCGCATTTCACAGAGGTGCTGAGAAGGCATCAGAGAGCAGAGACTGCAGACAGCAGCGCCAGACTCCACCATTATGAATATGCTGTGCATATGTTCATGAATGGAGCTGGGGAGAGGGGTGAGCCACACACAGGGGAGGGGTGGAACTAAGGTGAGGGAGAGGCTAGATGTTGGGAATCCGTAAGCTCTGATAGCTCAATGTGAGGGGGAAGGCAGGCAGACAGGGGCGGTGGGGGAGTCATGTTTCCCCTTCTGCCCTGGCCCCAGCCAGCTACAACACCACTGAGAGGCAGCAGCCAGAGTTCTGCTGCCTCTCTATATTTTTTATTTTTGACTCAAAAAGCCCTTTAATATTGTTTTATGCTACAAACACAAAAAAATGTGGACATTTGGCCACAAATGGTTTAAAAAAACAATACACTAGTAGCGCAATTATTAAGCACCAAACAAACAACGCAGGGGTGGAGGGGTATAGAGAACATCTGGGACAAAACATTGGAAAACACAACACTGTAGGTCCACTGGATTCAAGATAACGCACATTAAGATGCTACACAGGGAATACATGTCAGATTGGAGAATAGAGATTCACCTCAGACACAGTAGCAGGAGAAACAAATTCGCCATTACTAAACATAAAGACGGAGAGAAACATGGGGGCCATGGGGACCACTGACTGCCTTAGCCTGCACAATGCACATAGAGCTGGGCCATTTCCGCATAAAAAGCTGCAAATGCCCAAGTTTACGCATGAATTGGAAACTTGCGAACACACTTCACGCATGCAGTGCATATATGTGCGTGAACCGTTCGCATGGTGACATAAATCATAGTTACATAGTTAATACGGTTGTAAAAAGACATGCCCATCAAGTTCAACCAAAGGTGTTGGGGTAGGGAAAGTTATTTTTTTATTTTATTTTTTAGGGGAAGCTATTTATTTTATTTTTTGCTTTTTTTTTACTGATAACCGCTAATAGTAACTGTTAATGTTACTTTCTTCTAAATAAGCATCGGGGAGGCCGATTCATTAATAGCGCCAGGTAGCGACAGATGAGCGACCAAAGTATGGCGCTATGAGCGTCGCTAGCATACGCCGCGACCGGCTGCGATTCGCTATAGCAGGCCTTCTCAGTCGCTACCTGGCGTTGTTGTGAACAATGCCTACATTGGTGAATATGATGTTTCAGATCAGCTTTGTAGACACTGTCATTTTGACACACGCTATTCAACACAGCGCCCCCCCCGCCTTATAGTGGTTTTGGTCATCTTACACACCCCTTATAGTGGTTTGGGTCAACTCCCCCCCCCCCCCCCCTTATAGTGGTTTTGGTCATCTTACACACCCCTTATAGTGGTTTGGGTCAACTCCCCCCCCCTTATAGTGGTTTTGGTCATCTTACACACCCCTTATAGTGTTTTTGGTCATCTTACACACCCCTTATAGTGTTTTTGGTCATCTTACACACCCCTTATAGTGGTTTGGGTCATCTTACACACCCCTTATAGTGGTTTGGGTCATCTTACACACCCCTTATAGTGTTTTTGGTCATCTTACACACCCCTTATAGTGTTTATGGTCATCTTACACACCCCTTATAGAGGTTTGGGTCATCTTACACACCCCTTATAGTGGTTTTGGTCATCTTACACACCCCTTATAGTGTTTTTGGTCATCTTACACACCCCTTATAGTGGTTTGGGTCATCTTACACACCCCTTATATTGTTTTTGGTCATCTTACACACCCCTTATAGTGGTTTGGGTCAACTCCCCCCCCCCCCATTATAGTGGTTTTGGTCATCTTACACACCCCTTATAGTGGTTTGGGTCAACTCCCCCCCCCCCTATAGTGGTTTTGGTCATCTTACACATCCCTTATAGTGGTTTGGGTCATCTTACACACCCCTTATAGTGTTTTTGGTCATCTTACACACCCCTTATATTGTTTTTGGTGATCTTACACACCCCTTATAGTGTTTTTGGTCATCTTACACACCCCTTATAGTAGTTTGTGACAAATTATGATTGTAGGCCACAAATTTTTCCCCTGTAGTGCAGTACTTGGATTAGAGTGAAGGGTAGTTAGCTTACCGCAAAAAACGAAGTGATCATGCTTTCCCTTAGCTCAAAGCCAGTCTGGGTGTCCTCACTCGTTTCTGCGGCCAAGTTGGGGATTTCGGGCACCAGTGCTGTTTCTTCAGGGGGTTGGATTCTGTGGCATATACAAAGATTGTGGAGCACACAGCATGCAAGGATAATCTTGGAGACCTTTTGTGGACTGTACAACATCTCTCCTCCTGGGCGTGCCAAACACAGAAAGCGCGCTTTCAGCAGTCCAATGGTTCGTTCCACAATGCTTCTGGTTTTGCGATGTGCTGCATTGTAGCGTTCTTGGGCAGAGGTCTGTGGGTTTCTGACTGGAGTCATCACCCACGTTCTCTGCCCGTATCCCTTGTCCGCTGTGGAAAAAACACAAGGAGAGAGACAGCAATTAGTACTAGTACATGTTTTTTTTTTTTTATAAATTCTTTATTTATTCAAATTTTCCAATAAACAAAGTACACAATTTTTAGTCCATATATCATCTAATACGGTGAAAAGCATGTCAATCGAGTCAAAAACATTGTTACAATAAAGTGAAGAAAAAAGGAGTATCGCTCGATGTTATTTCTTGCCTCTTGAGTGAAATGATTCATGAAAACATATATACTCCAACTTTCTCTTATGGAAAGGCACAACAAATGACAGCTAATACTGAAAGCACTAGAAGAAGATTCGAACAAACAGAACAAAAACCGGAGCAGGAGAAAAAAAAAAAAAAAGGGGAGGGGCAGGAAAGGCGGGGAAGGAAGGGGGTCAGGGCAGCACGGTGGAGGCGGGCTCATATCTCCTTCAACATATCTTTGCCTTCTGGGGACTCACTGAAGACCATCCAACTATACCAGGTAGACATAAATTTCTCATATGTACCATCTCTCGACGACCTTACGTTCTCAAATCTCATAATATCATTTACTCTCTGACACCAGCCTGCAATCGATGGGGGCTCCTCCTTTTTCCACATCCGGGGAATGCCGGCTTTAGCTGCATTAAGCAGATGACAGGCCACAGATTTGCGGTACCGTTTCACGGGCATTGCCGACATGTGGAGAAGGCACAGAGCCGGGTCATCTGGGATCGGGATCTCCGACACCTTTTCCGTAATCTGTCTAACCAGGCTCCAGTAGTGTTTAAGTTTGCTACAGGACCAAAAGGTGTGTAGCAGATCTCCCCTTTCCTCACCACATCTCCAGCAGTTTGGCGAGACTGCTGGGAACCATCTATTCAACTCTGCAGGAACCCTATACCACCTGGTAAGTAATTTGTACCCGCACTCCTGGTACTGGGTACAAATCGAGGTCTTATGCGGGAGCGCCAACAATGCTTGACGCTGCTTGGGGGACCATGTTGTACCCAAATCCCTTTCCCATTTTTCAAGGAACGGTGGGGACTCCTCAGTAGAGGGGGTGATCAACAGTCTGTAGATCCTCGAGAGCGCATGCCTTACTGTCTCGGTACTCTGGCACAGGTCTTCAAAAATAGTAAACGCAGGCCTGCCCATTCTATGATCCTGCAGAGAGGCGAGAAAGTGTCTGAGTTGCATACACTGCCAGGTCGACCAACTGGGGATCCCCATCCCCTGCGCTATGTCGTTGGGGTTCAGCAAGTCCCTTCCCACAAGAAAATGACCAACCCTGTATTTTTTAGAGCTGATCCAGGTCTTTACCTTGTGCCCCCCACACCCTGGGGCAAAGCGCGGGTTACCCAGGACTGGATACATTGGGGAGGGGGAGGGCGATATCTCCTGGCGCTGAAACATGGACCTGCACACCCCTAGCGTAGGTCCTATGGTGGGATGCTGTCTTCCCAACCTGTCACCCTCACTCGCTAACCATGGAGCGCCCTGGATCGGGACGTCCAAGAAAGTTTGCTCAAGACCCACCCATTGCTTATGCTGCCCATGGATACACCAATCCACCACCCTGCAGAGGTGTGCTGCTGACTGATAAAGCATAGGGTCTGGCAAGCCCACCCCTCCCTGCTCTTTCAGCCTAGTTAAGATCTCTCTTCTTAGTCTCGGTTTCTTTACCGCCCAGATAAAGTTGGTGAAAATCGAGCGGACCCTCTGAAAGTAAGAGCGGGGGATAGCTACTGGTAGGGCTTGCAGTAGATAGAGCAGCCGGGGAAGTAGGGTCATTTTGACTGTGTTGCACTTCCCAAACCAAGAAAGTGTCCCCTTATTCCATCTGGCCGTCTCCGTCTCAAAATTTCTCAGTAGTGGGGGAAAATTGAGCATATATATCTTAGAGAGATCCCCACTGATATTTGTTCCCAGGTATTTGACGCTCTCCTTAGCCCAACGGAATGGGAAGGCATTTTTAATCGTCTCAAATCTGCGCTCAGGGATGTTTACATTAAGAGCCTCAGATTTCTGAAGATTAATTTTATAGCCGGAAAGGGTCCCGTATTCCTTGAGTTCCTTCATTAGGTTGGGCAACGAGACCTCAGGACAGGTCAGGAAAAACAACAAATCATCGGCATATGCCGCCACCTTGTAATGCCCTGAAGTGTTTCCCAGACCCTTAACGTCCGGATTGCTGCGCACCCTACACAGAAAGGGCTCCAACGCCAATATAAATATCAGCGGTGACAAGGGACAGCCCTGCCTCGTCCCATTCGAGATCCCGAAGGAACCCGACGAGCAGCCGTTGACTCTCACCGACGCCGAGGGAGAGCTATACAGACACTCAATCCACTGCAGCATGTTTGGGCCCAGACCAATATGCCTAAGCACCATCCTCATAAACTGCCAATTAACTCTATCAAAAGCCTTCTCGGCGTCGGTGGAGAGCAACAGGGTGGGCACCCGCTGCCCCCGGGCCAGGTGGATCAGGTTCAGGACTTTGGTGGTATTGTCTCTAGCCTCTCTGAGAGGCATGAAACCCACCTGATCCGGGGAGATCACTAAGTGCAGATGCGGAGCAATCCGTGAAGCCAGGATTTTAGCAAATAACTTAATATCAGTATTGAGCAAAGAGATCGGTCTGTAGCTTGCACAAAGGGTGGGGTCTTTCCCTTCCTTAGGGATCACCGCTATGTGTGCCCGTAGTGTGTCGCCCGGGAGGGGGGACCCCTCTAGGATGGAGTTCATCATAGAGAGAAGCCTGGGGGCCAGGAGGGGGAGCAACTTTTTGTAGTATTGTATGTGTAGGCCGTCGGGACCAGGCGCTTTTCCCGAGGCTGCCTCGGATATAGCAGTCTGCAATTCCAGCATCGATATTGGGTTCTCCAATTCCGAAACAATCTCTTGGGAGAGCCTGGGCATACCTGAATTCGCAATATATTGGGCGCATTTCTGGCCTAGGGCACCTTCCCGGGGGGGCGGCAAGTTATACAAATCTCCATAGAACTTGCGAAACACCTCCGCAATCTCCTCCGCCCTATGCACTACTCTCCCTCCGGAGTCCACCACCTTGGGAACAAAAGTTTTTGCCCTTTCTGTTCTCAGAGCCCTCGCCAACATCTTACCACATTTATCCCCAGACTCATAAAAAGCCTGGCGGCATCTAACTGCCTGAGCCTTCATCCTGTCACAGCATACTGTCTTTAGTTGTTCCCGCAGAGCAGTAAGTGTCGGCAGGAGCGCAGCCGACAGGGACTTCTTATGCAACCTTTCAAGTCTCCCTATCTCTGTAAGGAGTTTCAGCATGCACTCCATTTTCTCTTTTTTAACCCGGGCCCCCTGACTGATGAACGAGCCCCTAATAACACACTTGTGAGCTTCCCATAACGTTCCCGGAGATACCTCCGGTCCAGAGTTTGTTTCAAAGTAGTGCTTAAGGTCTCTTTGAATCACTTCTAAAACACTCTGGTCCTCCAGTAATGACCCATTTAATTTCCAGGACCAGGACTTGGGAACAGGAGATGGGTCCGCGATCGTGATAGACATAGGTGCATGGTCCGATAATGTAATATTTCCTATCATGGTATCAATAACTCTAGTTAATTGAGAATGTGGCACTAGGAACAGGTCTATCCTGGAGTAGGAGGTGTGCGGGTGTGAAAAAAAGGTGTAGTCCCTCGTGTTCGGGTGTTGGATTCTCCAGGGGTCCACCAGCTGGAATGCAGTCAAGGTCTTCTTAAGGTGTTTTAGTTTGGCATAAGCGAAGTGGGGCCCCCCCTTAGAGGTGTCCAGGAGCGGGTCTAAAGCTAGATTAAAGTCCCCGCCCAAAATCAATTCCCCTGCCCGGAACTCTGCAAGTGCCTCCAGAACACTGACTAGAAAGGGAATTTGTCCCGTGTTTGGTGCGTAAATATTGGCTAGAGTGTACATCTCCGACTTAATTTTCCCCTTCACCATCAACCATCTGCCTTCCTCATCAGCTTTGTAGTCTACAAGCTCCCAGACCATGGACTTTGAAACCTATGATAACTATGATAGGCCCTGGGGAAGTATCTATCCCCTAAGGAGGGCGGGTTAGATGTCTTAAAATGTGTCTCTTGCAAGAAACCTATCTGAGCTTTGAGGCTTTTTAGGTTCCTCAAAATCAGTGACCTCTTTTCAGGAGTATTCATACCTTTAGCATTAAGGGAAACAATTGTAGTTCCTGCCATGTCAGAGCGCCTGCCAGGAAACCCAGCTACGACCACTCCGGAGACTATAGAGCGCTTGCACCCGCAAGAGTCCTGCCCTGCCCTTGGGGATTAGGAAGGGGGAGGGGAAGAGTGGGGAGGGAATACACTGAAAATGGCAAACACTTAACCAGCGAAAAGAAGAGAAAACAGTAACGAGAAATCAATTATAACCAATTTAAAAAAAAAAACTCTAACAATCCTAAACGGAAAGGAATTAAAGCTCGTCGGATCCTAAGGAACCGCGAGTTGGCCCTATCGGGGGGAAGAGTGTCTGTCGACACGGAGATGCAACTGGGATCTCTCCCTCCCGCACCAGGCCTTGTAAGTAGGCTAGATTGCCGTAACAACCAGCCCTGCCATTGAAAAGCAGCAAATCCGGCTTGTGAAAGCAATGTAGCCAGAGGCGTCAAATAAAAACCAGGTTGACATTTATTTACACCAAGTTAACATCTATCCACCCCCAGGCAGGACCCCCCCACCCGTCGAGAGCGCCCCCGGCAGGCAAAGGGCAAGACATAGGCGACACACTGCTCGCCCAGTATCTCACAGTGCCCGATTTCGTATACTCAGAGAGTGCCAAGGACGCTCCCCCAGGCGGAGGGGGGATGACAGTATAACAGCCTAGTGTAGGGGATAGAAAAACAAAAGGAGAAAAAGGAGAAGGAGCGGAGGGTCGGTAAATCAAGATTCAACATCATATGGTCTGGTTTGTTGTCGACCACGTCGCTGTCTTCCGCGACCTCTCGTGCCAACAGGACCGCCTCGGGCGGCATTCCGAGGCCGCGGAGGGGGCAGCAATTTCACTGCTAGACAATCTGGCACTGCAATCGGCTCACAACCGAGGAAGGCGAACACATCCGGGAGGTCTCTTGGTGTTCTGAGCAGGAAAGTGTCTCTTTCTTTACGTATGACAAGGTGAAAGGGGTATCCCCATCTATAGGACCCCCCTCTGCTCGTAATAACTTCTAGCAGCGGTCTCAGGGCTCTTCTCATCAGGAGAGTACGTCTAGAAAGGTCCTGAAGGATCTGAACACTCGCACCATCAAAGTCCACATTGCCTCTTCTCCAGGCCTTACGAGTGATCTCTTCCTTCAGGGTGTACCTGTGGACTCTGCAAACCACATCTCGGGGTCTTGAGGGGTCCGGGCCAGGCGGGCCCAGGGCTCTATGCACCCTGTCCAATTCTATCGGGGTGGACAGGTCTCTCTCCAACACCGTGTTGAGGATGATTGTTGTAATACGGGTGAGGTCCTCCCCTGTGGACGTCTCCGGGATGCCCCTCAGGCGGAGGTTGTTTCTGCGACTTCTATTTTCGATGTCGTCTAATTGAAGCATCTGAGATTGTAACAGTGTTTCTTGCATGTCACATCGTGCTTCCAACATTTGCAGACGACTCGACACCGAGGGTGCTTCAGCCTCAAGACCTGCCACTCTGTCTTCAACCGCCCGAATGTGATTCTTGACCTCGCCCAACTCACGCCTGTGGGCCTCTTCGTATTTCGCTATTAGGGCCTCTAGTACATGTTTTTTTTTGCATTTTTAAAAATGTAGCTTACTAGGCCACATATTTTAGGCAAAATACTTTGACATGGTTAGTTATTTACCCAGTAGCCAGCCAGCTGGCATTTCGTTGTTCTCAAACTTCCGGCACAGGACTGACCGCTGCAGCACGTAAGAGTCGTGGCATGAGCTGAAACCAGATCTCACAGCCCGCAGCTTCATGTCATGCTCACACACAACCATGACATTGATGGAGTGGAACTGTTTTCTGTTCCGATAATGCAGCTCCTGTGCATGGGGAGGGCGGAAAGGGAAATGTGTACCATCCACACACCCTAGCACATTCGGGATCCCTCCCATGCGATAGAAAGCATGTTTTATTTTGGCAACCTCATCCTCAGGAAACTTGATGTAAATAGGGATCAGGTCACAAATAGCCAGTACTACCTGGAAAAATATGCGGCTCATTGTAGCCTGGCTGATCCCACTGAGGAGGGCAGAGGTTGCCTGGAAGGTGCCTCGTGCCAAAATATTAAGAGTGGCACATAGGCGTACTACGCCTGGAATGGATCTGGTGCGTTTGGTGGATGGCTCGATTTTGTTCTTAATCTGATCATATAGGGACTGTAGTGCTGCACGATTCAGACGGAAGCGGCTCCTTATCTGCTCGTCACTTAAATCCCACACTGAAAGGTGGATGCCAAAAGATCGGGGTGCCCTAAGCCTCACAGCACCCTCCTCCCTGGCCTCCTGCTCTTCCAGCATTCTCACACATCCCTGCACCCATAACCCATACATCACCCTCTTATCCATCTCACACTCAACAGATATACCAAAGAAGCAAAACAAAAACAAAAACCACAAACACACCACACACACAAGCAAGCACACTCCTCACACACTCACTACAATGCAGCTCACCACAAAACCAGAAGTATAGTGGTCTGAACCAACAGACTGCTGAAATTGTGCTTTCTAAGTTAGGCACAACCAAGAGGGGAGTTGCTGCACAGCCCACAAAAGGCCCCAAAATCAAGCCTCACTTGCTGTATGCTCCACAATATTTGCATATGTCAACAAAATCAATCTCCTAAAGAAACAGCACTGATGTCAGAAATCACCCAACAAGCCACAGAGAGTGAGGACCAAACCCAGCCAGACACTAAAATGAGCTAAGGGACCAAAGCACCACACCACCACACCACAGCCTTTGCCACAGTGTAACAATACCAGAAGGTTGGCAAATCCAGCCATTTATACTTCACTTTGAAAAAGGACAGGTCCGCTTTGCCGCCTTTTGCGTTGCTCTGCAATTTCCTGTCTGCAATTAGCTGACCCAGGTGTGCGTGAAACGGATTGCGCATGCGCACGCTAGTAGCGCTACTAGCATACGTGAAACTTACGTGCATTAACGGACATGGCTGAAAATTCTGTGGTGGACCAATGAAAGGTAAGCTGCTCTTTATTTAAATAGCCGTTTGTAGAGCCACATGTCACAAGTGTTTAATATACATGAGTACATTGTTGTCTTTGGTTGTGTGTTGTTTGGTTAATGAGCTCTGTAATTAGTTAATTGCCTACCACACATGGTTCAATCAGTGCAGTGGAGCTGTGGCTACAAGCACCTGGCCAGTATGTGTGAAGCAATTAAGTGGACCTGTTTGTGATTGGTTGGTAGAGAACATAAAACCTGCCCAACCCAAAAACAGGGTGATGCCATTCTGTAGTCTGTATGCGTGCTTGTGTGTTGTCTAGTGGTGTGTGTGTGCAGCTACAGGATGTGTTGGGTGCTGTGCGCAGACCTCCCTTAAGGAAAAGGGCCCAGGCCCAAGGTGAGCCTGCACCCAAGGCCAGCCGCCCATTTGCCAAGAGGGAGCCAGAATTTAATTTGGCGGATAACAATACTCTTGTGCGCCTTACCCTGGCCAAATGGGAGCTAATCTTTGGCTCCCAAAGCCAGTCTATAGGCAAGCAAGAAAGGAGCAAATTGTGGGATGCCATTGGGGAGGAGCTTACTAGCAGTGCTCAATACCCACGTAGTGGCCCATCCTACACTTTGAGAAGGGCCCTTATGCAAAAGATGAAGCATGATCTTGATGTCGAGAGTGGGACCATCCAGGGTCCAAAGAGTACCTACAGGCCATATGAGGAGATGCTGAAGGCCAAAATTCTGCTGATTTGGCTGCAGGGTGTTGATGCTGGGGATGACACCACAGATTGGACTGAAGGTACATATTTTCTGCATATTTTTTGCTGGTAATGTTAATGTATGTGATTTGCTTTGTCTCTTTCTGGCCAACTAACAGTAGGACCTGTGAAGTAGTACATTATACCTCATAAATGATTTCCTTTCTTGTCTGTTGCTTTCTGCATAGGTGCACATGGTGATGTCCAGGATTTGGCTGAGGACACCACAACTCCTGCCCTTCAACCAACCTCAAGCCTAACCCAGTCTGCCATTGAAGGTATTTATCACTAATTTATGGGCTGGTTGTTTTGGTACAAAATGGGTGTGGGAGCACCTCAAACAATAGCTTGTACCACTGTTGAGGATTACTAATATGGGCCTGCGGACTAATTTCACGCCCACTTTAACCCTCTCAGCAACTAACTAACAAGGCCCTAACATGTGTAGCTATGTGGGAAGCCAGAGATGTGTGGCCATATGTCTGCATATACATGTGGAAGCCACACTGGCCTTGATTAGGGAATATTAGTGATTGAGCTGCTCACACACACCTTATTTTTTTTTTTTCCCGCACATTACCAATGGCTAAATTTTTTCTTTGATTTTGCCTAGCTGCACCGCCGGTAAGTGCATGTGTCAACCTTGCTTTAGCCGCTTTAACACAAGTGCATGTCTTTCATTCCTCTTTTTTCTTGGTAGGCCAAGTGACTGCTTCATCTTTGGACACCACTTCCGATGTTGCAGGTCAACAGGACCCTGTTGGTGTGTATTGCCCAAAACAATGTATCCTTTATGCTGTTTATGTTACACTGGTTCTATTTGGTTAGTCTAATAATCTACATGTTTTCTAGGTCAACTTGAAGAATGCTTTTTTTAGTGGATTTGCCATCCCCAGGCTCATTAGTAAACTGTTTAGAGTGATTGCAATGCATTTTTTGTGTCTATTAAAAGACAAACATTCACCCGAGTAGTGTTAGGAATATTTAGAGACATTAATTGTGTATTTTAGTTGGCCGGAATATCGGAAGTGGCTGTCCGGAAAGGGCCCTTCACGTTGAGGCTGCTAGAGATGAGGGTAAGTTGGTTTTGCTTGATTATCTAGTAAGGATTGTTGCTAACCTTTTTTGGTAATTTAGTAGGCCAACTTGTGTTCAAACGTGTTTTTTCAAGGGCAAAGCTCGAGTGAGGGCCAAACTCCGGACATGTGGGAGATGGCGGGTATGTGTAATTTGAGCAATGTGTCTGTTATTGTTTGGCCCAATTATTGGCTCATCTTCCTCTTACATACATGTTAGCAATCTGAGTTTACAAGATCCCTTTTGGCTAGTGTGTAATCTGCCACTTTGTCGAGGTATGGCCTCGATAGTCTATCCATATTACATTTGAGTTTGGTCCACTGACCTACTAACATGACTTCCCTGTTTAGCATATGCCAGCTTGCCCCATCTCTCAGATGTGGATTTGCCCCTTTCTGGCAGCCAGACCCCGGAACTACTTCGGGCGGACGGCACTGAGGTAACATGGCTGATTTTGGGGAACAATAACCACATTGACATGTTTGTGGGTAGTCCAGGAACCAACATGTAACATGTTATTTCTTTGGTGTTTTGGCAGGAGGCCAGACCTGAACCCCAAGCTGGGACCTCTTCCCAAGTGCCATGTGACCAAGCTACAGAGGCTCAATCAGGGGTAAGTTGGATTGTTACACTTTGGGTAAATGATTGGGAGGGGCATACCTTCATTGTTTCAGCTTCACTACAATCTTTTCTTTTGTTTTTTTAGCCTGAACACACAACAAGAGGAGGTGTGGCACCGACCAGTGCCGATTTTTATGAGCTAGGGCTCTGGATGCTGGAGGACTACAGTCGCCAACAGCCGCGTGATGGAACTAATGAGCGCATTGCGGCGTTGGAAAATCAGGTGCTGGTGTATCGGCAACAAATTGAGGACCTGCAGCGCCAGCTCCAGGATGTCAGACAAGGCCAACAAATTGAAACCAACAGGGTACTGGATCGCATTGCACATGCGATGGAGCAATCTTTCCAGCGCCAGGACCAAACTTTGTTGTTGATGCATCAGCTGATACAACAGCAGTCTATTTTTTTTAATGCACTGTTGTCCCCCAACACCACCCCTAGCAATGACTCTCAACCTCCCAGGCCCCCAAGCCAAGAATATTGATGTTCTTTTTGTTCTGTTTCATTTGGTGCAAATACATTTGAGTACCCCACCTCTAAATTGTGTTTTTTCAAAGACATAGCTAAGAACACAGTCAGGGATGAGTCTCTAGATCTAGATATGAACATGTAGCCAGAAATGTATGACACACATTGGTGACCATATCTTACTATGGTTTACACATTAAATGGCTACAAAGGTACACCAACATTTCAAAAATAATGGGTTGGTAGACACTTAAACTATGCTTGACAAGGCACAACACACTGTAATTTAAAAAATACAAAATATTTATTATGCCGCAAGGCGGGCAACAGGCCCAACATTCCGCCGCACAGCGGCTCAAACCATACCCCCCCACCCTAACGACGCCTCTTCAAGGCCAGCAGCATAAGGCGAAGACGCCGGATCGACTGCCACAGTCTGCGATGCTGGTTTTCACAAGCTGTAGAGAGTAGAAAAAAACCATATTCAAAAGATAGAATGTGAGCTCAACATACACAGATGTAGCAATGTAATGTAATTGGCACATTCACATTGTTGGCCACTGTGCCCTTAGGTGTTACCATTATATGAGTACTAGTGGCTGCCTTAAATGTGGCTACAACAACCCAAGCATACATTTACTCTGAACTCTTGGGAATAAATTAAGGTCTAAGTCCCAGTGTGGACATTTCTTTGGTTAGTTACAGCCAAACATCAGGGCCTAAGTCCTAACGATTAAACTGGTTGGGCCAAGCATATTAGAGGTCACCACCTTAGCAGGCCAATTTGGTTTTGAAGAAACCACAATTTTACACTATGTGGCAAAAACAAGAATGGGAGCCAACAATCAAGCATGCAGACATGCATTTAGGATTGTCGGACAAACACATGTAACCTAGATGTGTGCTTAGAAAACACATAGGTACATTGTAAATGTCTCCAGAATTAACTATAAGACATAGGGGTCCCAAGTCTTTAGGCATATGAAGTGGGATGCACTCACCATCGCAGCTGTGGCTAGGCCCATGCTGCTGGCCGTCCCGGGAGCTGGGGTGGGGAGGATGGTCACCGGCTCCGTCTGCGTGGCCACATCTGTCAGGAGAAAGCTAAAGAGAAACCAAAAATTAGTTGGCCAATGACACATGACTATTTGACATCCATCTGGTTAGGGAGTCTGCCAAAACAAATGCTTGCATGGTTACACACATGTTGTCTGACATTAGCATATTTCCTGGTCCATGAGTTCATGTAAATTATTTATGGGTGCAACATGGACACATAAAGCTAATGTGCCAATAACCTTGACAGTGCAATGGTAAGGCCTAATTTGCAGTTGAGTGTAGAATCTTACTTGTAGAGTGTGCAACATGTGTTAGCCTGAAAAACTTACAAAAATAACACATTTGCTAGCCGCCATCATGGTGAGGGCTGAAACATAGGGGTGGTTGCCAGTTGTATTGCACTGTAGTGGGGTTTGTGATGTTAATGTAAATTATAAAACCAGCTTGTACTATGGACCAGGAAACATGTGTATGTTAAAAGTGGACCAAGACCCAGGATTTATACTATCCTGGGTTTTGGTCCACTTTGGCAGGGCACCCCAATCTGAGAGATAGCCCGTCCGCCGCCGCCTCCCGCGAGTCACGCATCAAGGGTGCGCGCCCGCGCAGGCCATTCACAAACGGACAGCGCGGGCGCACGCACATCTAGAGGGGCGCGCGGGAGGCGGCGGAGGTGGCTTCCGCCGCCCCCAATGAGGTAAGGAGTTTGTGGGCTTTTGGAGGGGGGGCACGCGGTGAGGGAGGTGATTGGGCAGGGAAGCTTATAGATTCCCGGGCCAATCAACAATGGGTGTTGGTCCACTTTAAGGAATGTCATAACATATGGAATGTGAGGGATAACAGCAAACACTTACCATGACTATGCCCGTGGAGAAGGCGTTGCCCAAAGCTCCTGGAGGTTCCGGCTATATGATGCGCTGCAAATTATAGAGGAATGGCAAGGGCTAAGTACAAATGGCCATATGGAACCTGTCACAGACTAACACTGACTAAATCTGCACTCACCAGGGGATGAGCTGCCACTTGAAGCCCAGGGAGGGCTCTGAGGAGGAGGTGTGGAGCCTCGGCTCCTCACACTCTGATCCGAATATCCCCCACCCAAAGGGCCACCCTCCTCCCTCTCACTCCCTGCTCCTTCAGGGAGTGTGGGAGAGTCCACAGCTTCCACCCCACTTGGACTCCCCACTTGAGAGTGGCCCCTTGGCTGGAGTGACTCCTCAGATTCAGAGTGTGAGGAGCTGAGGCTCGATCCTGACAGCCCCCCAGCAGCACACTCCTCTGGGGCATCATCCCCTTCCTCCCCTGGGTCCTCTAAATAGGACACTCGAGAGGGACCCTCCCCCGATGACTCCCCCGAGTCCGCCTGTCTCGTGCGGGGGATCCCTTCCACGTTTCCCCAGGGGAGGACGCTTATCTGTGTTGAGGGGGTGAATAAAAAAATTACAATTACTACCCAAAATGGACACAGCTTAGAATATTATTTCCCCAAAAGTATAAACATAGCAGCAACTTCCACTTACCTGAAGCGTACGCATCATATAGCCGGTACACGCCTTCAGGGTCCCGGCGCTTAAAGTCCGACCACTTCTGCATAATTGAGCGCACACTGAGGCTGGCGTGGAAGCGTCGGGACACTGTGGCCTTCACCTCCAGGGCAATGCGCTTCTTGCCACGGGCATAGTCATATTGGTGGATGCAGAAATCCTATGAGAAATGACAAAAAATAATGTTATCAATACATAACATCAGACCAATGGACTAAACATTTATACTGAGAACAGATTAAACATATAATCCAAGGAAAACATACTCACTTTATCCACCCTTTTTCATTTTTGCTTGGCTGGCCCAGGGGGGGGAGGGGGTGGAGGGGGGTTAGGTGGGGGAGGTGAGGTAGGTGGGGGAGGTGGGGGAGGGGTGTGGGGGCCAGAGTCAGAGGAGGAGCTGGGGAGGCGCATAATCCATCTCCTGGGCAGCATGGTGGAAACGCAAAGGAGGAAACCGGAAGTGGATATGACGAAAGCGAACAAAAAAAAAAAAACGCTCCGCGCACTAGGAAGAAGCTAATATCCGCTACGTGCAAGCTAAGTGGCGGTAATAGGAGATGTACGCATTACAACAAGCTATTGGCCAAGACGCAATTAATTATTAGCAAGATTTAGCTGGGAAACGCAAAGGAGCAAACCGAAAGTGGATATGACAAAAGCGAAAAAAAACACGCTCCGCGCACTAGGAAGCAGCTAATATCCGCTACGTGCAAGCAAAGTGGCGGTAATAGGAGATTTACGCATTACAACAAGCTATTGCCCAAGACGCAATTAATTATTAGCTTGATTTAGCTGGGTGTTCAATATCCTGTAATGCATACGTCAGAGCCAAAAAAGATCTGGTTGATTAAAAATTACAATGGGATTGCCAAATAAAATAAGAACACAATATAACTATACAACAACATGATAATGTGGAACACAGGAGAATGCATAAAGGGTTGTTATGAGCTTGTACGCCTGAATAATCCTGCCGAATGCGGACATATGCGCGCTCGGAACTACAGTGTATTCATTAAGAACGACTGGAGCCGATGCAAGTGAATTCAAGGAAAAAATGCAGAAAGGCACATGTATGAACAGCACAGCGCAGCACAGCGCCGCTAGCGCCGCCACATAGCGAATCACAACAGCGACTGCACAAACACTGACCACCACAGATTCAACAAGGACAGGGCTGCAGAATAGCTTGGGCGCTGACAATTTCAATGAGCGAACGTGAGCGCCAACCATGACTGACTAAAAAGTAGCTTTACAAGCCATGTGTGTTGTGAAAGCAAGCTAATTTGAGGCTAATGTGTTTTGTGGGAGGAGATGCATTTTAGATTTCACTCACAACATTCCAGTAGAAAAATTACATCTTTCACCAAAAAATCACTAAAAACAAGACAGATTCATCAAACATATCCTAAACAACATGTGTTTAATTTTTGGCAAAAGACAAGAACACAAAAACCACTACAACAAAACATTGCAGTGTCAATGTATGGGAGAGCGCCAGGTAGCGAAAGGTCTGACCTGGCGCTGGGATGGGATTAGCAGCGGCGCTGTTCGTTGCAGTCCGCTACATGATGAATCTAGCGCTAGCTGACACTTTCGCCGGCGCTAGCCTCATTTAGCGTGATAAATGCGTGATTGTGTTCGCAGCCTGGCGTTCGGGAGTCGGTAGCCGCCGATAGCTGGTGATACCTGGCGCTATTGTGGCACTGTCTGACGCTATCACTTGATGAATAAGGGCCTAAGCCTTTTTTGAAGTTGTCAGCGGCTGATACTGTAACAAGCTTTTGTGGGAGGCTTCTCTGCTTTGGGGCTAAATAGCCTGACATCTCACTAATTTTCCTCTAACACGCCCTCAACTCCCTGCCCTTCAAGTCTCCCTCCAATCCCTCCCTCAATACCCCATTGTACACCCCTATGGGTCAAGCCTTTACTTTATTGGGGCCCCAGACTCTATCTAGATTACATTGTGTCTGTGTCCCTAGTTTGAACATTTTGTGTGGCAGAATCCAGGTCCCTCTGGACCCATATTGGAGTCCCAGTTGTCCTTCTCTGACCAAACTCACCAGGTCTGTGGTCCAGCTCTGCTTGCCCAATCTGGATGCCTGAGGATGGTGGGGTGCAAATTTGACTTTAGATCATCTTAAAATCCCTGACCGAACAACAGCCATTAAACTGATCTTGATTGAGTATTCTATCTGATATTCACAATTCCTAGGGGGTGGTTAGTGGTTGGGCATCCAAAATCAGGACACCTTGGGAGTGGGGATAATATACCAGCTGCCCAGGCTTTGTTTGCTTTGAAATAAAGCATCAAGACTGGAAGAAAAAAACACAATGTAACCTGAAAAAACTAGTAAACAACAAAATATTCTTTTTCACACTAAAAACTTTCCAATGCAGCCCATCCACACAGGACTGTGTAACATTGGAGGACGTTCTTATTGGAGGTCCATCAAGTTTATCAGTTTGAGGGAAAGCTGCCATGTGACAGATTAACTTTTATGGCATTAAAAGCTAATGGCTGTTCGAAAAACATTTGAGATAGTGAAGCGACACCATACAGCGGTTTTCATAAAATGGTGACAGTGGATTATTAGTTTTCACTCTATTACTATTAATTTGTCAGGGGCCCACACCCTATCCGCCCCCTACATTAGCATTTCTTCCTTACCGCTGGCATTGCCCCAAGCACATTGTGCAATAGTAAGCATGTTCTGCTTAGTTTGTTGTAGGTGAGAAAACTCACTTCTTTTTTAAGAGAGAAAATTGCCATTAACTTTCATTGTCCTGCGTTGAAATGTGGAAAACAGAAACTTCCCTCTTATGCTTAAAGTGGACCAAAAACCTGGGAGGCCAGCCCTGGAGTCTAAAAGGGGCATCTGGCTTTGTGCCCAAGTTGCCACAGAACTCACCTTTGTCCTGGCTCCCACAGTGCTGTAAACTGTTATCTCTGAGCCATTGAAGTTGGCTGGGGGCAGGAGCACTCCCAGTCTAAAGGGAAAGTGGGGATGTGGCTGCTCCCTATTGCCGAGGCTCTGTGTCTAGACAGAACCGCATGCCAGGCATTAATATGCATAGCATATGGCACTGATTGGGTGAGGGCCCACCCATGTGCTGTGGACCAGTTTTTAAGGGCAATTTGAAGGGGTTTCAGTTTGTGATTTGAATATATATATATATATATATATATATATATATATTATATTTAATTTGATTATTTATTTAAATATTAGCATCATCTATAGTGCAGTACAAAATAGTAATAGCAGACAGGGTAAAACATACAGCACATTGGCTAATACACAGAATATGCTACAAAGAATATTTTAAATTCAAGACAAAAGGAGGGCAGGACATGCCCTTAAAGTGGCCCCCAGGCCACCCCCAATGTGCGCTGATGGCCGCCTCCCTCGCTACCCTTTACCAGGGAGAATGCCTGCGCCGGCTATTCACAAAAGTCTGGAGCATGTATGCGCCCTGCTAGAGGGATAGCGAGGATGCGGCAGCTGCTCGTGCATGCATCGTTGGACCGCGAAAGAAGGTGAGTTTATGGGCGACCTGGGGGGTTTCTCACAGTGGGGCATCCCAGTTCTGGATGCCCCGGGGGAGGGACTCAATCGATCTCTGTGGGTTTTGGTCCACTTTATTAGCTTACATTCTGGCCAGAGCCCGGCCCATTAAGTTATCTATTTAATCGCTTTATGTACACACTCGAGAAATGATATACATACAATGAATAGATATGCACACAGGTTAGAAGGGCCAATGCAAGTGATTCGTTAGCATCAGAATTGAATAGTAAAAACGTATACCAGTTACCCCAGTTCAGATAGATTCTACACAGTGGTGCAGACAGCCACAGAGGACGTGTAGAGTCCACTTGTTCCTGGTCCTTCTGACACTTGGCATGACCAGAAAAAGAGAACACAACCTTTATTCTTTAGACTTTTATACATAGGTGGGACACTACCCCCTCTCCTTTGGTATGGGCCTCATCTCCCAGCGAAAATCTAATATGTGTTATAAATTTCTATCGCAAAGTCTTAGGAAGCCGGTGGTGGTGTCCGTGGGTCCAACGGGGTTCTGGACATGTTTTAAGACCAAACATCACTGTTCTATATGGCTCCTAAACTGAGTTCTGTGGATCTCAGGCTCTGAGCATTTGTGGATGGTGGGAAACTCGCGTAGGCAGGTGCTATGATCTCCGGATTTGTTGTTTATGAATAATGTGCCCATCAGATTTTTAATTTTTTTTGAATTTCTGTCCTCAGCTTGTCAGGACTTTTTTAATGAGGTTTTCCTGTTGAACAAGCTTGTGGTTGGTTACGTTATCAGAGATGTGAAAAGCACCATTTAGGTCCTTTAAAGGCTGCAGCCCCTGGTGGGGCACTGTCTGGTCTGTGTTTTCCATGAGCAGGCCATGTGTGAAATTGTATGACTACTTTCTCACACCCAGCTGCATTTGGCTTCAGTTGCTCTAGATAGAGCAGAGAACACAACAAAAATGTCTCCTATAGACTAAAATATTAAAAAACAAAAAAGAACTGCACCACAACAGAACAGAGACAGATTCCAGGAACACCAGTTATTTATTACCATTAACAATTGCAGACACGGTGAAGAACATCGCTGACCCTACACACCACAGAGGGGAAGGTCTGTTACACAACCCGTTATGGCACTGTCATAAGTAGAATAAAGGCAAGAGTCAAGTGAGTTCCTGGCTTGATAAGAAACATAACACTGCATGTCATGTCCTAGTAATAAAAATATTGCCAAATACCAAGGAAGAGCAAATCCCAAAATTCTATAGCCTAACCAATTTATATTCTATAAAAACCACGGCTGTTTGCATGATACAACACATAACTAATACCATGTAAACCTCAAAATCACATAAAGGAAACACTAGAAAGTACACATAAAAAAACACAAGAGTCAGGCACTTTGGCCCTATTGGGTGGGGCAGCAATACACCAGCATCCTCCATTATCCTACCCCGCAGCAGCTTCCTTCTGGAAAACTTAAAAACTTCAACATCCTTATTCCTTACTTGCACACTCCAGCTGCCTCCCACGTGTCATAGTGACTGGAGCATGCCCACTCCAATTACTGCAAGGCACTGGCATTACGAAGTGAAAGGAGCGTGGCAGGGTGCAGCGGACCCAAACTCAGAAAGCTGCTTGGCAGAAGTGAAGGTGCATAACTTGAGGGGGTGCGACTGCACTGGGGCCCCGAAGTTCAAGGGATCCCATCATCATTGCTCCTCCACCTTTTTATATCATTTTTGTGCTCACTTGGCATCATTTAGAGAAACTAAAGAACCATTTGTCTCTACTGTTTGAGTCATTAGTTGTCCGGTTGTATCCACTTATCAGAACATTTCAGGCACAGGGTTAACCAGGCTTGTGCCCGTCAGACACAGATACTCTTGCTTGTCAAAACGTTTCAGCATAGGGGTAAAGAGTCTTGTATTTACCAATTTAATGAAGGCTATTTTCCAGAGGGCAGTCACCACCCCACTTTGAACTGAGCACCCCCCTGTAGTGGAGAGCTTCTAGTTGGTATCCCAGACTGGGACGTGGTATTGCTCTATGTCAGCAGAGGGGCTGTCGGCTGCCAGCCAGTAAAACACACGGGGAACCTCTACTACATAGCATCCGACCCCCGGACCGCTCCCCAACACAAGGGCTTCTCCCTCACACAACAGTCACTGCAGGGCAGGAGCCTCAGATAAGGGGCAGCCACACCTTACCAGCACAGCAGCTTCCTCCTCGCGGCCTATTGGTCCCTTTGGATGCTCTCTACTCCTCCTCTGTCACGCTCATGCCAGGATCCTCCTGAGCTTCTTCCCGCCAGGGTCCTCTTCTCTCCACGTGGAATTCTCTGCACCTCAGTCTTCTCCCTCTTTCTCTCTGTAGTGCTCTCTGCACTACGGCCATGTCCTCCTACTCGCTTCCAACTGCACCCGTGCCTCGTTTTAATAGTAGCTCCACCAGCCATCTTAAGCCGGAGGCTACACCAGTCTTCCCCTTAACATGGTTATGGACAATCTACCTGTATGTCCCCCTGACTTTCCCTTATAAAACCTCTGCTCAATACAATGTTGTCTGCCATTTCCCCTCAAAAAAGCTCCCAACCAATCTCAGCAGTTTTCTGTTGTTCCCCAAATGTATCTTATGCCCCCTGACTCTCTCTCTGAGAGCCCCCATCTAGTGACCAAAGTGAGAATAGCAACACATTTTACATTTTACTGGACAATTTGCACATAATCCCTTTTTAAGCACCCAAATGTGTGAGCATGTTTTGTTGATACTACCACAGGGCTTGTGACCCAGGGCCCAGAACCGCACCAGGTGTCCCCCAGCCCTGCAAATTTCAAGTCCTTATGCCGTTCAGTATGGATTCAGGGCTCTTCCAGGATTGATGAGGCCAGGGGCCTCAGACAGGGGCAGCCACACCTTATCAGAGTCTCAGGCACAGTGGTTTCCTCCTAGCTTCCACCTCCAATTCACCCCTGGTGTGTTAAAAATAAGAAGCCACACAAAAATGTTTAATGTTCCAAATTTAACTGCTCACCAGTCACCGTCTTCTTTCTTCTATCCAGCCCCAGACAGTGTCTTCATCCAGCATCGTTGGTGCTTTTTGTGCTCCATACAGCTCTCTGCAGGCTCCTCTGCGCCCCCTCTGCCATCTCCTTGGTGGTGTCCTGGGGCATCAGGATTGATGCTCGGTGCCTCATCTGGATAGGGGGGGCCATGAACCCATACCAAAGGGCATCAGGGCTTGTAACTTGTAGGGGTCCCCTCGGTTACAAGCCCTTATACCTGGTGCCCAGACTGGATGCCTTTTGGTGGGGGTGCCCACGCGTTTTTTACAAATAAACATATTTAAGGAAAAACATTTAAAAAACAAGCCCTGCTGTCAATTTCATTGATAAAAAGAATGCTGCCTATAGGGTTTTTCGTCAACGGCTCTGAATCAACCACTAAGTTACTAAAGGGGAGGGACATGGAGTGGAATTCCCTGGGGTATGGGGGAAATTCCACAGAGACTGCATTTGTTCTATGGATGCTTTCCTCCCCTGGCTCCTAGCATTACTCTTGGTCGAGCAAAATTGAATTGAGAAAAAAACATAAAACATGAAAAAAGTTTTACCAAATCAGTGGAAATTACATTCGCAACTTTCTGTCAGAAAGTATGCGAGTGGAGGCAAAATGCTGCTGTTAATGCCACAAGAGACGGGGTTTCCTGAGTCCCTGAAGGCACTAGACTGGCTAGGGTACAGTGTTGGACATGCTGTTTTTTTACTCCTTCCCTCCCCCACTCCAATCCACCTCAGTGTCTGCCCCCTAGCTTTCATTCAGCCATGTGCTGGAGCTGTGGTGGCAGAGGACTGCTGTGGATCCTGGTCAGCAGAGGAAGAAGCTCACCCCTGAGATGCCGCAACTCTCCTAAGCATCCACCCACCTACCTGCCAGCCTACCTATCTGACCGTCCAGCAACCTACTCATCTGCCCTCCTGCCTTTCTGCCTGACCATCCATCCACCGGTCTGCCTACCTGACCTCTGAAACACAAAGAGGGACAAACATGTACTGAATCCTCAAGGCTAAAATGAGTAGGCACCTCAGAAAACTGCATTTTGACCCAAATGTAATTACATGTACCATACATTCCAGATCTTCAATAAGAAAAAGGCACTTGGTAGAACTTCTTTAATTTTTACGTGAGAGTCAGAGGGTTAAAGTCGTACTCCACAAATGTATTTCTAATCAGAACCAGGAGCTTAGATCAATTTTGCTGCACCTTCAAAAATAACAGAAGATAAGATAAGACAAAGTAAAATCCAAAGATATCAGATAAGACAGCATAAGATTGTAAACTGATAAAGCAATCTTCTGTTTGTAATGTTCACATACAAGTCACAAGCGACTATGTGGAGAGATCCATGTCAGGCTTAATAAAAAGAGACCAAAAAACCCTTTTACTCAAAGGAAAAGAGGTGCTTTCCTAAATTAGCAAGTATTTGCATAGTGCCCAACATAAAGAAAATAGCATTATCCATCACTCCTTGCAGGAGGCGGAGCTATGCAAATCATTTCTTAATGTCTCTGAGCAATCCGAGGCCCTTAGAAATGTTAAGGGTGCAGTGCCAAGGAAACCCACCCACCTTGTGAAATATCTCTTCTTAGGGTGTTCTTTTCTTAGGGTGTAGAACAAGAAATCGATATTTCCGCTTTTCGAAACATCCTGGAACACTGATTTTTTTACTTTTCCCTGCTGTGAGATGGCAGGTGATCAGTCATTGCATAGGTGTGACAATGACATCATTGCCACACACAACAGTGGCAATGCATGGAGGAGTTTACAGTTAAAACAGGTGGCATTATCTGGGATTAGAGTGAAGTTGGAGCAATGAAAATTAGCAAAGGTACTCCTCATGAGGGGAGCAATTCAGGGGATGCAAGTTAAAAATGTGGGTTTTGGTCCACTTTAAATTTACATAGACAAAAACATCCAACTAGTGGACACATGTTTCAAGCTTTAGGCTCTCATCAGCACTAGACTAGAGGTTTCTGGCTGCATGGGGAGTGAGACTTGGTGAGGACCAAAAAAGAGTCACAAGCCACTATATGGAGACCCCCCCCCTATATTAAAGTGGACCAACACCCAGGATTTTGACTATCCTGGGTGTTGGTCCACTTAGGTGGGGCACCCCGATCGGGGGTGCCCCGCTGTCTGAAACCCCCCCGATCGCCGCAAAAACTCACCTCTCCCCGCTCCCACGTGACCTCGTCCGGCCAATGACAGCGCTCAGAGCAGCTCTGGTATGCGCGTCCAAAGCCGCTTGGACGCGCATACCAGAGCGCTGTCATTGGCTGCGTCTCTCGCTTCCCTCTAACAGGGAGCGCGCCTGCGCCGGCCATTCACAAAACGGCCGGCGCGGGAGCGCGCCCTGCTAGAGGGAAGCGAGAGACGCGGCCGCGTCTCGCGCATGCGCCGTTGGATCGCCGGTAAGGTGAGGATTGTGGGCCTCCTGGGGGGTTCCTCCCCGCGGGACATCCCGATTTCGGATGCCCCGCGGGAAGGGATCTGATCGGTCCGGGAATCTTATAGATTTCCGGGCCGATCCCCCCTGGGTGTTGGTCCACTTTAAGCCTAACATTGGTCTCTCCTCATAGAGACCCAAAGAGATTATTTACATAGCTCCGCCTGCTGCAAGGATTGATGGGTAATGCTATTTTTCCTTGTGTTGGGTACTGTGCAAATACTTTCCATTTTAGGAGCTAGAGCAGAACGCATTTCAACTGAATAGACTTTTGGTCTGCTCTCAAAGATGGCAATACTGAATGTACAATATAGGCCTTGTAAGATGGCGAATGTCAGACACTGTCAGGCACCTTTTTTTAAAACTAAAAATACCAATAAACAGACAATATTCAGCTTGAATTTAACAATGACATGAATCACATGGCTCATTAATCTCAAGGTGCTCACACTCATTAATGACTCACAAACAAATTATTAACTAAAGGTGAAAAGCAGGCAACAGATCATTACAAGATTTAATAATCTATGGCAGTCTTTGTTAAGGTGAGATTACTAAGAGTTCATTAGCATGGCGGTCAATGAACCCAGAGGCCCAACAGTGACCTACACCATGTTGAGCGCGATACGCCATGTAAGGTCCACTACTCCCAGGAATTCCTTATGTCCTGCATTGCACTATACACCACCATTATCTATTGCTTTTACATTTTGTAACCTCCTGCTGCTGTATTGCATGACAGTTGATTTGATATTTCAAAGACAATTAATTACGCTTACAACGCTGGGGCAGTAATAGTCTCGGCAGTCCAGGCAATAGTGATAATACAGCAGCAAGGAGCTTGCATGAAGCCTGTTCCATGTGCAGATTGCTGTAGTCTGTCAGTCCTTTCCTTTCCATTTTTCTACAACCGCCTCCAAATTTGGTCACACGGCCACGCCATCCCGAGTTTGGTACTGATGGCGGCTGTGCATAGCAGAGAGGGAGCTGCCAGCGCGAAGCTTCCTGCCTTCTGTTCATTCAGAATAGGTTGCAGTGTTTAATATAACTTCAATCTATTCTGACTAGATGACAGTCCATGCATGCACCACGGGAGCGCAGACCAAGGTGAATAAACAACCGATCCCTAGAAGGAATGAAGAAAACAGGTAGACAGAGGGAACATAGAAAAGAAAAAGAGAGATGGAGAGATAGAGGAAAGAACAAAAATAGAATGACAAGAAGTGATACATGGATTGTGGGGAATAGAAGGATGAATTGCAGAAAAAAGAGGGACACACAAACTAGAAGGAAGGGATGAGGAAGAGAGAAGGTAAGTGGGTGTAGAAAAGAGAAAAAGAAGAAGTGAGAAATGAGAGACAGAAGGTGGGTATGTAGAAATTAGAGGAAATGTGAAAAAGAGAGAGAAAGGGAGGGAATATTGAAAAGAGTGGGCAACAGAGAAACAGGGAACATTGTGGGAAACATTGTGTGTAAGTGGTGTGCACTGGTGCCCCCTTATAGAGAGAATGGGATGTGACCACACAGTTGGCACACTCCAAAGGCCAGCCATGATTCACACACAGGGGCATTCCACATCGGGACTACTACCTTTGCCAGAGAGTTCCATAGTCTTGATGCTCTTACAGCAAAGAATCCCTTCCTATGCCAGTGCAAGAAGCATCTTTTCTCTAACCTTACTGGGCGCCCACAGTTTATGGTCATGGGCACACTGTAAATAGATTGGGGCAGATCTTTGTATTGACCCTGGTGGGGGAAATATGCTGAAAAATATAATCATATCACCTCTCTGACCTGCTCATATCAGGAAATAAAGATCTAATCTATAATCGCAAAACCGACGTCCTAGGACTTGACAAGTTATGCCACATTAACTAGTGCATGCCACATTAGTTTGTAGAAGTTTTAGCCAACATTTTAGACAGGAGAGGGCTGCAGCTTCTCCTGAGGGGGGGGGGGGGGGGCAAACAACTGAGCTGTCTCTGTGCAGGGGAGGTCCCTGCATCATTGCCTATCTGCCTGCGATAAGGTAACTTATTGTAACTGCTTTTTCTGATGACACATTCTCGTATTTGCCTTCCGACCTATATTTCATCCACTCATTGTATGTATATAATTTTTGTGGTGTGCCCTTAAAGCGATTAAAAATATAAATTAATCTTGGGCTGCTCTGTACTTTGATCCCAAACTTTCTCTCATCCAAGCATCTTGGTTAGATTACAAGCTACCTGACTGACTTCTGGCCTTAAAGTGGACCAACACCCACCCCTGATCGGCCCGGCAATCTATAAGCTCCCTCCCCGCGGGGCATCCTGAAATCGGGATGCCCCGCTATGTGAAACCCCCCAGGAAGCCCCTAAAATCTTACCTTATCGGCGACGAATAAGCAACGGATAAGCCGCCGCCTCCCGCGCGTCCCTCTAGCAGGGCGCGCACCCGCGTCGGCCATTTGTGAATGGCTGGTGCGGGTGCGCATCCTGTAAGAGGGATGCGCGAGAGGCGGCGGCGGATTATCCGTCGCTTGTCCGTCGCCGATAAGGTAAGATTTTAGGGGCTTTCTGGGGGGTTTCACACAGCGGGGCTGCCCCGCGGAAGTGGACCAACACCCAGGATAGTGAAAATCCGGGGTGTTGGTCCACTTTAAATAGACTCACCAACAGACTGGGCCTGTCTTGAACTAGCGCTGGTGAATTTATTATGGACTGGCAGGGCTCTGTTCACGGATGGTAGTGAAGGAACCCCACAGCCAATCAGGGTCATTTGGGCCTGTAATAACAAAAACGTACCGCATGATGACAGTGACATCAGTCAGGACCACAGGTAGTGGTTTTTGTCACACCCAAATATACTTATACATTGTAATTAGATCGCTTCTCTGGTGTCTCTACTCCAAAAGAAATAAACCTAATTCTTAAATTCTTTCATCGTACTCTAGTCCCCCTTTTCCATTTATTAATATAGATGCCTTTGAACTTGCTCCATGATCATTTTTGTCTTGGAAGTTGCTGCATGGTATTGATCACTACAGTTACGTTTATTGTTAACTAAAACTCCTACAACAACATTGGGTCCTTTTCCAATGTAGTTTTACACAGTGTCATACCATTTAGTATGTAATCATGCCATGTATTTTCCCTTCTCATGCGTATAATCTTACATTTGTCTGTATTAAACTTCATTCGCAGTTTTTCTCACAATCGCTATCTAAATCCATTTGTACAGTAGCTACATCTTACGGATCAGTCAAGGGAAGTACACATAACTGTAAGGTATTTCCCTCCTGGCCAGCCCAGGTCACTCCAACGCTGTTGGTCCTCAGGCCCTGTAGGGAGCAGCACACCCCACACAGATGGAAGTGCGGCAGGGACATGCATTGACGTTAGAGCGCATGACCACTGAGGATTCCAACTTCTCTCACTCTCTATCTTGAAATGGATGTGCTGCTGTTCTGTTGCAGGTAATGAGCCACCAGGGGTGCCAACCCCTTTTTATTTTGTTTATGGTGGCTCAAGAAGTTCCTCAGCTACAATTTCAGCCCCCTTTCTATCAGACCAATCACCTGGGGCTTAATGTGATTGGCCTGCATCTGAATAAAAGCCTGCCATGTGCCACAGGTCCTCATTCTTTGTAGCTGTTGCTAGGGTGTGCTGTACCAGTGTTTGTTCTTGACCCTTCTTAACATCGTCTGCTTTCAGTTAGGACCTTGGCTTGACCCTTTGACCACTAGGGGATTCGTTAGCATACAGGGGGATTCCATGGTAACCTGTTGGACTATTCCAAACCTGCATGCAACTCTGACATTTCGGCTCTTGATCTACTTTTTGCTTGGATTTTGTCACCCCAGCTTTAGTCCTCTGTTCCTAGGTGTTGCTAGGGTGCACTGTACAAGTGTTTGTTCTTGACTCTTCTTAACAATGCCTGCTTTAAGTTAGGACATCGGCTTGTCCCTTTGACCACTGGGAGATTCCTTGGCATATTGGGGGATTCCATGGTAACCTGTTGGGCCAGTGCAAACCTGCATGCAGCTCTCTTGACACTTAGTTTGCTTTGGATTCTATCACACCAGCTCCTAGCTGGATCAGTGGTCTGGTTCTGAGTCCAGCTTCTGCCATCTGCAGCTGTGTCCAGCTTTAACCATAAGATCCTTGCTGGAGCAGCTGTCCAGTTCTGTGTCTGGCTTTAACCATATGATCCTTGCTGGACCCACTGTCCAGTCCTAAAGGCTAGTGTCCTTGTGCCTCGGGGTTAACCTGTCTTTGTGTCATCTGATTGCATCCTCTGCGCTGATTAAGTCCTGGGAGCAACCATGTCCGGTGAGGCATTACCCGCATCCCATGGATGGGGGGGGCGGATTTGGCTATAAGCAGAAGCAACGGTGGAGTGGGGTTGTGATCTGACTGCTGGAGCCCACCTGGGCATTACAATGACAAGAATATTTTTGAAAACGTTGGCTCTAGCAATCAGAAGTTGGTATTTTAATTTCATAGGGGCTGATTCGGCACTGGGACAAAAAAAGTTTAATTTGGATTAAAAAGTGTTCTATGTTTATGTTAAAAATAAAATAGAAGCGCACTTTGTTTACCTGGTGCTGAATCCGCCCCAAGGTAGACAATGGGGTAATGCTAGTTATTTGATTAAGGCCCTTATTTAACAAGGGATAGCGCCAGGTAGCAACTGGTGAGCGACCGGTAATGACGGGCACCGCCACGAGAACGCCGGCTCCCCACCACAATCACACATTTATCAAGCCAATCCTGCTTAGTGACTGAGATAGCGCCAGATAACCACTCATTCATCATTATTCCAGCCTCAGCCCACAGCGCCAGCGTCCGACCTTGAACAGCGACAGGTATGACCTCTCGCTACCTGGCGCTCTCCAATGCATTTCAATGGAAAAATCTTAAAATATTCATAATTAATTGTTAATAATGTTTTTTTTTTTTTTTAAATGTGACAAATTCTGTGACCACTTCTGCAATGTTAGATCTTTTTTTTAAGGTAAAAAAAAAATAAAAATGTGTGCAGAATTGATATTACAGGTCTGATATTAATGTATTCATATTACAAAATGTTTTTATAAACTTGTTTTTTTTTGGTTTCCAAAAATATGGTTGTTTGGGGGTTAAAAAACTACTTTTAACCCATCGCCGCCAGCGCTCTGGGGTTTAAGCATGCATTTCACAGCGCGAGAATTTTTTGAGCGTGATTTGTTAATGAATATGGTGGGAGCCGGTCGCTATGGCCATTCGCTATCATGCGCTCCCATACAGCGCGGAACCTGTCAAATAGCGACTCCTCACCCAATATTCAACATTACTGCACATCGACTGAGTCGCTGTCAACAACCGAACAACGGCCAAGCACAGCGACTACTAGCGGGCGCTGTGAAAATACTGCTACAGTCGCTCATCTGTCGCTACCTGGCGCTATTACTGAATCGGCCTCCCCGTATATCTCTGAATGCACATTTGGGTGTGAATTGCAACCTAAAAAAATTGAGGTACGCCATTTTTCCAATGAGGTAGGGGTCATTTTCTGAAAGTTTAGAAATAACAACATATGGCGTATTGATATGGGGCATTTCTTTTTTCTGCATAACTCAAAGGGTGCTGTTGTATTAAAACTTTGCAAAGAAATGTTTACATCCCTGCAAAAATGATGCACCTCTATGGAAAAATGCCCCATCACAGACACAAGGCACAAGTTAGAAAATTCAGAACAAACATTTTTTATTGCTCACTCACATGTACAATACATTTCGGTTTACACCCTAAGATAAACTTGATTTACTAAATCTTTAGCATTTTCATTGTCTAGAGGCTGATTTAGCACCAGGGAGTGCACTATTTCCTTTTTCACCTAAAATGCACTTTTTACTCCAAAGCAACTTTTTTTTTTCACCTGGTGCTGAATTACCTCCTTAATGTTTGTTTACCTGTATTTCTAACTTTTCTAACTGTATTTTTCCTGTTTTACTTTAATGGATTATTCAAAGTGTAAGGTCCTATGGAAGGTTAGAGTAAAAAAAAAAAACTTGCGTATTAAGTTAACCTAGTGTCCTGGTAATAAATTGGATAAAATACTTACAAACTA
The DNA here is from genome assembly GCA_027917425.1 of Gastrophryne carolinensis. Lineage (NCBI taxonomy): Eukaryota > Metazoa > Chordata > Amphibia > Anura > Microhylidae > Gastrophryne > Gastrophryne carolinensis. The sequence goes on along the minus strand of CM051240.1, from coordinate 224,985,019 downwards.
TTTTGGCTTCAAATGAAATAGTGGGGGAACATTAGGTGCAAATTACATTTTCTTTTAGCTCTTATCTTCCTTCTTACACTACCTACACTACCTTCTTGCTCCCAACATTGCGAGGAGGGGGACTTAAACAACTAGTTTAGAACAAGAGTATCCTGTCAGAAACCAATAGCATACCTGGGGAAAATGAATATTAAAATCACTATAACAGGAATACCAAGCATCACTGAGGGCAGAAAACATCCAAATGTACATGGGTTGGGTGAGCAAAATAGACTGAGTTGTCTTTGGGGGGTTTGGTCCGCTTTAAACTTTCGCCTCAGGTGCAAATTTGCAACCCTGGAAGAATCACAGCTTGCTTTTTGTCCCTGCCCTGTGTTTTTCGTATAAAATAAATCATAAGATGCTACAGTGGAGATTATTGTTTTAATTGAAACATTCTTTTAATTGAATCAATATACAATAAAGGGTGTTTTCCTCTTAGACACCAACTCTACCACCTTACTGCTAAAATGAATAAATTTATTTAATCCATTAGAATGTTATTTTCAAGAGTTGAGAAACAGGGTGATATAAAATTTTTACAGTTTCGATTTGTAAAGACAATAGTAATTTTTTAGATTTCGTGTAGAGATTTTTGAATGCTTGGCATGCTTCGTTGGTGTTTACCTGAATTCATCAGAAGCCTAAAATGGTATGTATATACTTGCCAAAGAAAATACCTAATTACATCACTGTTCCATGCTGAAGTGGCTGGGTTCCATTAGAGCAGCCATGATGTGTGGTCTGTCTCTCTCCTTCCTAGAAGATGCACGTGCGCTACATGTTGGAACGCAAGCACGGCAGTTAATGGGGAAACTGTCTTGATGAGAAGTAGGTGTCAATGCTTGAGCATGCTCCCCCTTAGGTTAATAAGGATTAAAATAAGATCCCTATAATCAGGTCACGATTGTCCCCCGGCGGTCATGTCGGCAGGCCCTTTCAGCAACCAAAACTGAAAAAGCAACCCCCAACCCACGTGCCCGCCAGCGGTCAATCATGGGGATGCATTCCTGGCCGAGGATCGAGGATAAGGTAAGAATTGCGACCACTCTGTGGGGTGATGTTTGAGAGGAATCCAGCAATTTGGAGCCCCCCCCGACCCTGTCTCAATGCGACACCCACACCAGTTAGTGGGGAAACTGGTGTTGGTCCACTTTAATGAATGAAATAAATGTGCGCATTTTAGCAGTAATGTAGTAGAGTTTATTGTATAATTAAATGATTTTAATTAGAAAATAAGGGCCCCCCCTAACGCACTCCCACCTTTATACCCTTTGTATAAAATTAGGTTGAGCTGCACCTTAGCAGCTATAGTCGTATTATTCTAATGGCTCTAAAATAAAATAAGACAAATTATCAGTATAGCAATGGAGATAGTTGTAGTTGAACTCAGTTTAGAAGAGAAAGCCAATTAAATTAATGATTAACTACATGGATGATGAATTGAATAGTTCAGGAAGATGCATGATCAATACTTTACTAAGAATTAATATAAAAAAAAAAAAATCATTATGAGACATGACGCTGTCATTTCCACCCAGAATCTATTGTACCTTGCCCTTCCATTACCTCGGGGTGTGATCAACTGATAAACCTATAAGTAGCTATTGATAACAGAGCTCATTTCATTTGACAAGAACTCCAAGAAACAGACAAGACTTTGTCCGGGGCCACCACAGCTGTAAGATTATTACAGTCAACAGTCAGAAAAGTAAGTGTATCATGCTGTCTTTGGCTAGTTGTCTACTTACCTGCTAATAGATTTACCACTGTGCTGTTTAACTTTCCCATTTGAATATATCAATAATACTGAAATAGCTTAAACTATACAAATTATGTTAACATTGTGGATTGGAACACAACCCAGAGCTGGGAAGATCTATTAAGTTCCACTCTAGTATGTTCTTCACATTTAGTAACCTCTAAAAAAATGCACACTGGAAGTCAATATTGGAAAAAAGCATTTTAATTAGAAAAAATGTTGGTTCCAGAAGGAAAGACGTTACTTAAAGTGATGATCATGGAGGAAGAAACAGTGGTGCACGTAAACCGGAACTAAGTAGTTGGGAGAGTTGTTATCTAAACAGGGTTGCTCAACGTTTTGAAGAGTATGGGCAACTTAAAGCGTTCCCACACCCTACAGGGTGGTGTGGGACCACTGCTCGAGCCTGTGGGGACATCCGAATTTGTGATTCCCCCGTATAGCCCCCTCAGCAAACCCAAAACCAGGACCAAAACTGGATTCATCGGCGGCCCCACAGATCTACTGCTGGTGGGCAATTGTCAGGCCCTATCATTTACAGCAGTTGGCTGCCAGCGGGCTGTCACGCTCGGGGTAACTCCAGCCCTCTTAATAAGCTCACAACCCCCAATCTCCACAGCCAGCTTCACCTGTAGGAGCCCCCACTTGCCGGGACGCAAGATACGCCTACCCGGGATCGGTTGCCCCCAGGACTTAATGGCTCAAAGGATGTAAGCTTATATGTGGGAGGACTGGAGAACCAATAGCAAGAGCGTGAGTGACGGAAGTCCAGAGACAGGCAATAGGTCGATAACGGGAAGGCAGAGATCGTAGCGGCACCAGGGGTCAGGCAAGACGTAGTCGGGGTTCAGGCAGAGGTCAGCAACTGGGGATCAGGATCTAGAAGCGTCAGTTCAGGCCAAGGTCGGCAACAAGGATTCAGGATCGAGAGTGGTCGTACAATCAAAACGGCAACAGGCTAGACTTCACAGGAGTAGGTAACACAGGGTTCTGAGCGCTATCACAGGCAATGACACACTGCAGTGGAAATCCCTTTATAGTGGGAAAACCGGCAGGATTGGACAGGAGACAGTGGCTGGGATTGGTGCACTTAGGATCTGGCGGCAGATTGGAGCACTGGCCCTGTGGTCTGATTGGTGAGCTCTGGGCTGATTGCTCCAGCTGAGCTTCCCAGGCAAACTGCTCAGAGCTGCACCTTCTATACTTCGTTCTTTTAAACAGCCTCCGGTGGCCATTCTGAGTATTACACCACCGGAGGACATGAGCTGACTGTATAGGCCAGCAAGCACAAGCTGAGTGACAATGGGCAAGGGGGGAGGACTTACTCGGCGACACACGCGCCGCTGGGGATGGCACCGGAGGCAGAAGCGGCTGCTGGGCAGGAGGAACCCGAGCCCGTTGCCTAGGGACACCACGGGCACGGGTAGAAGGCAAGTCATTCATGACACGGGCATGTGGGTCAGAACCTGGAAGAATTGCGGCAAAGAGGTCCGGTTCCAGCTTTTTGATTGGCCCAAGTAGCGGTGCTGTCACCACAAAGAAGATGTTTTAATCCCACACTATCCCAGCACTATCGTGAAACAAATGGCCAAATTATACAAATCAAAATAAATATTCTATAAGAGGAGATATGCACCAGACAGCATACAAAATGTTAGCCAAGTTTGCTTCTTTTTTTAGTGAAAAGAAGAATCAGGGGTGACAAGTTTGTTGGTTTGTACCACTCTGGGGGGGGTGGACTGCTAAACTCATATGGACTATGCTCTAAGCCAGCTGGTTATAGAATAACAGCTTACTGCAATTGCAAGTCCAGCTAAACTATGTTTTATGGCTTTTTAACATTAGGATATTTTCGATACAGCTCCTTTTTTAATCGGACCAAAATCCACTGAACTTGTGAAAAATATTTGGCCCAAGCCTCTGTCCATTCTTCCTTCTTTGGGTGTAGAACTGGAAATGCATATTTTTGCCTACCGAGTTGTCTTGGAGCACTGATTTTATTTTTACTGTCCCTCTCTGTGAGATGGCAGGTGATCAGTCATTGCATAGTGGCAATGACTTGAGGAGGCGGGGTTTCTGGCCAAAACAGGTGCCATTAGTGGGGAGCAGAGTGAAGCAGGTACAGCGAATGGCCAAAAGCTCCTCTGCATGGGGCGAGCAATTCAGGGGATGCAATTTAAATTACATTAAATAAGAATTTTAAAATTTTTGAAGATTTTTAATCAGGATACCAACTGTTTAATACCCCCTCATACTCCCCACCCCATACTCACACATGCTTACTCACCCCACATGCCTATCACACAAAACACACACACACACAATGCTTACTAAAATGATTATTCTTATGTCTTCACTTTTACACTCTTACAATGTTTACAACATGCATACATGCTGAATATTTAGTTCTCCAAATTTCCCCATCGGTCCCATATGCTAACTCATAAACCATATCTTAACCTATATCCCCAACAATAATAAGCATACATTTCATTTGAAAAAACCATGACCCTATTATTGTGCCAGATATTTCACCCAGGAGCTTCATTGACATTGTACAAGGGATTTTCCCCCTTATTGCTATTCTGTGCTAGGATTTTTTTTTTTAATTTAAAAAAAAAAAAAAAAAAAAAAAAAAAAATGTCACCATGTTAATGTCACCATGCTCATATAAGCCACCCCTGCCACCTCTGTTTGCCAGTGTACCCCCTCTTATATCTCTCCTTGCTCCAGTCTTTACTTAGACCTGTTTACTGTTACTTGCTACGTGCCAGTTCTATCTACCCTCCCCATCCTCCCCACAGCATGCTTATATCCTTCCCCGTACCCTTCCCATTCTCCGCACAGCGTGCTTATATCCTTCCCCGTACCCTCCCCATTCTCCCCACAGCGTGCTTATACCCTTCCCCGTACCCTCCCCATTCTCCCCAAAGCGTGCTTATATCCTTCCCCGTACCCTTCCCATTCTCCGCACAGCATGCTTATATCCTTCCCCGTACCCTTCCCATTCTCCCCACAGCGTGCTTATATCCTTCCCCGTACCCTCCCCATTCTCCCCACAGCGTGCTTATATCCTTCCCCGTACCCTTCCCATTCTCCGCACAGCATGCTTATATCCTTCCCCGTACCCTTCCCATTCTCCCCACAGCGTGCTTATATCCTTCCCCGTACCCTCCCCATTCTCCCCACAGCGTGCTTATATCCTTCCCCGTACCCTCCCCGTGCTCCCCACAGTGTGCTTATATCCTTCCCCGTACCCTTCCCATTCTCCGCACAGCATGCTTATATCCTTCCCCGTACCCTCCCCATTCTCCCCACAGCGTGCTTATATCCTTCCCCGTACCCTCCCCATGCTCCCCACAGTGTGCTTATATCCTTCCCTGTACCCTCCCCATTCTCCCCACAGCGTGCTTATATCCTTCCCCGTACCCTTCCCATTCTCCCCACAGCGTGCTTATATCCTTCCCCGTACCCTCCCCATTCTCCCCACAGCGTGCTTATATCCTTCCCCGTACCCTTCCCATTCTCCCCACAGCGTGCTTATATCCTTCCCCGTACCCTCCCCATGCTCCCCACAACGTGCTAATATCCTTCCCCGTACCCTCCCCATGCTCCCCACAGAGTGCTTATATCCTTCCCCGTACCCTCCCCATTCTCCCCACAGTGTGCTTATATCCTTCCCCGTACCCTTCCCATTCTCCGCACAGCGTGCTTATATCCTTCCCCATACCCTTCCCATCCTCCCCACAGCGTGCTTATATCCTTCCCCGTACCCTCCCCATTCTCCCCACAGTGTGCTTATATCCTTCCCCGTACCCTTCCCATTCTCCGCACAGCGTGCTTATATCCTTCCCCATACCCTTCCCATCCTCCCCACAGCGTGCTTATATCCTTCCCCGTACCCTCCCCATTCTCCCCACAGCGTGCTTATATCCTTCCCCTTACAGTATAATGCTTCTATCCTGTATTCCACATTCACTTTGGTTTGAGATCACATCAGATGGCTCCAAAGGCCACATGTAGAGCAAATCAGATCCAAATAAACAAACCATGGGTCTCCTCAGCATTTAGCCCTCCTAGCAACCAAAATAACCTACTACCATTTCATAAAAGCAGTGAAATTTGTAGCATACATTTGCAAATATATGGCAAGTCACATTGCCACTTTAGGGCACCTCTGTAAAGTGCAGTCTTCTGTGGTGTTGCAAGCCATGGGCAGAGGCATAGCTGGGCTTTCTGGCATCTGGGGCAAAGATTCAAAATGACGCCCCCCACCTGTGCTCAGGTCCCCCTTTGGTGCCCCTCTGATCTGCTGCACCCGGGGCACGTGCCCCCCCAGCTACGCCCCTGGCCATGGCTACCCAGGGTACTTACTCTGGGACTTTCATGAGTGGTCTGTATGTCTGACTACCGAAATTTGTTGCAGTCTCTAGGATGGTCCTTATTCAGCTTGCTGCTACTGACATGCCGAAGTGAGCACCTAGAAAAGAAGCTTTACCTGAAGCTTTACCTTTACCGATCAAAAGTTCAATGTTAATTGTTAAGCCATTAATAAGGCACAAAACAAATACGGTATACCAAATAACAAAACCATAAAAAACAGTGCAGGAGATTAAAGACCAGAGTATTAATATGCAGCTGCTTGTGATTTTTGGTCCGTGAAATTACTCTAACTTACTTTTTCTACAGCATCCCTCAAGACCACTGCATCTGGCCCCCCTACCGGCGTCCTGATTTTGGATGCCCATACACAATAAACCTTACAGAAATATTGAAAATCAAACAGATCTACTCTCACTGGTCTGGGATCTTCTTGCTCTTTTTCACCCCATATGACCGTCTGTGGCTGGTGGAGTTGGGCATAGCTGCATGGCAAATCCTATTGTTTACAGGCACAGTGATAAATGTGGATGGGTATTTTCCAGTTATCGGGTTTTGCAGTGGAATTCAACAGGAAAGGCATAAGGATACCCGGGGATGGAACTTATGATCTCCTTTGAATGGAAGGGCACTTAAAGTGGACCAAAACCCACCCTGGAGGCCAAATCTACTCCCTCCCGAACTGGGATGCCCCACTCTGTTAAACCCCCCGAGTCACCCAATAATCTTTCCTTTTCCTTGAGACCACGACACATGTGCCGGCATTACTTGCTTCCTTTCTTGGCTGTGCATGGCCTCACCTTCTGCAACTGAATGGCTGTGCAGGGCTGTGCACAGCCGAAGGAAGCCGAGTGATGCCCCTTGCTGCCCGCAGTTGCGGCTAGAATTCCAGCAGGCTGCTCTAGCCACAACATGGGCTCAAGGAGAGGTAAGTGAGCTCATCGATCTGGGGGGTTTCATACAGCCGGGCACCACAAACTGGGGTGCTACAGGGCGACAGACCAAAATCTGTGATAGCGAGAATTCTGGGTTTTGGTCTACGTTAAAGAAAAATGTCAAGGTATGAATCCCATTGGCCTCTAGAAATGTAAAGAATCGTTATGTGAACATATATATTTATTATGTTAAGTGGACCAAGACCTAGCATCTCCTGAATTGCTCCCCCTATGAAGATTATCATTTGCCAATTTTCATTGCTCCTGCTTTACTCTAATCCCAGAAAATTGGAGACTGTCTTAGCTGAAAAGCTCCGCTTCCTCCATTCATTGCCATTGCTGTGTGTGGAAATGATGTCATTCCCACACTTATGCAATGACTGATCCCATGCCATATTACAGTGAGGGACAGCAAAGTGTTCCTGGAGGATTCGAAAAGCAAAAATATCTATTTGTCGTCCCACACCCGAAGAAGAGAGTATAGGCTAAATTTATTTCACAAGTTCAGTGGGTTTTGGTCTGCTTTAAGGGCAGACTATCTGGTAAGGGCAAACTAGATGGACCATATAGTCTCCTTCTGCCATCAAACTTCTAACATACTTAATATTCATCATCATCATACTGGAAAATCAACACCAACAGTACAAACATGTTGTGGTATTTTCATCCAAAGTATAGATAATGGGAGATGAAAACTCCTGGTCAGGATGGTTTAGAAAATCCACTATCCTAAAGTCCTTTATAATGTCTTAGGAATGCCTTAATATACACAGCAATGGCGACTGGGCCAGCCATCTTGATCCTGCTGCTCTTGGCCAGCAGCACTGGTGCTGCTCTTGGCCAGGCCCAACTGGCCTGAGCAGCACCAGTGTGCCACTGCCATAGGCCTGCTAGAGGATCAGGTGCTGCAAGAACTAGGTAGGCAGCTTGCACTGGGTAGCAGCTCTCTCTTTGGTATGCATGACCCTGCCGGACCCAGGGACGGGCTTACTATTGTTTGGGCCTCATGGTGGCCTGGATCAAAGACATTTTTTGTATAAGCAGTAAGATGTGTCCGCTTCTAATATGCTTTCTGCAGAGCTGGGGGGCCCCCTGAAAAATTGCATGGGTTGCGTGGGAGTTAAGCCTGCTACTGGCTGGACGTGCTTCTGCCACAGGCTTTGTAGCAGCTGTCTCCTCTGTCACTATGGTATGCATTAGGGATGAGCGAATCGATCCGGACGAACCCGGATTCGATCCGAATTTCAGGAAAAATTCGATTCGGATCGAATCCGAATTTCCCCGCGATTCGATCGCTCGAAGTTTTCCTTTAACATCCATTCATTTACATTTACAGGCATTCTAAGATGGCGGACGGGACATGTCTGGACATCTATCCCGCGCCAGTGCAAGCTGGGGCAGTCACATGCAGCCTATCAGCAGCCAGCAAGCCCGGTGACGTCACAGCGCTATTTAAGTCGGCCATCTTGCTTTTCCTTCCTCATTTCTCTATTGCATTCGTGAGAGACAGAACGCTGTGTAGCTGAGGGAGAGAGGCAGTTAGACAGGCAGGGACAGACAGGGACAGGCTGGAGACAGGCAGGAGACAGACAGGAGACAGACAGAAAGTCAGCGAAAAACAGGGAAAGGTAGGAAAAATCGGAGGCTGTCACAGGGAGATTTTTTTTTTTTTTTCATCCAGCCTGACAGGCTTTGTTAGCGTTTTCAGGCTGCTTATACTAACTAACTGTGCATATATACTGAACTGATCTTAAGTCTGCTGTGAGGCATCCCATTCTGTGACTACAGCAGCCTCTGTTTAAGACCATATAACCATTTGCACTTATTATAATTGAAATTAGCCCTGATAAAGACACTTTTGCTGGGCATAGCGCTACTGAACCCTGCCAGGTCCACTTCTTTTTTGGGGCATCCCATTCTGTGACTACAGCAGCCTCTGTTTAAGACCATATAACCATTTGCACTTATTATAATTGAAATTAGGCCTGATAAAGACACTTTTGCTGGGCATAGCACTACTGGATCTTTTTTGGGGCATCCCATTCTGTGACTACAGCAGCCTCTGTTTAAGACCATATAACCATTTGCACTTATTATAATTGAAATTAGCCCTGATAAAGACACTTTTGCTGGGCATAGCGCTACTGGACCCTGCCAGGTCCACTTCTTTTTTGGGGCATCCCATTCTGTGACTACAGCAGCCTCTATTTAAGACCATATAACCATTTGCACTTATTATAATTGAAATTAGCCCTGATAAAGACACTTTTGCTGGGCATAGCGCTACTGGACCCTGCCAGGTCCACTTCTTTTTTGGGGCATCCCATTCTGTGACTACAGCAGCCTCTGTTTAAGACCATATAACCATTTGCACTTATTATAATTGAAATTAGGCCTGATAAAGACACTTTTGCTGTGCATAGACTTACTGCTGCCTGCCAGGTGCACTTCTGTTGGGGCATCCCATTCTGTAACATAGCATACCCCTCTTTATTTACACTAAGCAGCTCTCTTATTTACACTAAGCAGGCCTGTTGGAGGCTGAGTGTTACTGCTCACTTTTGGTGTGCATTATATTCTGTTTCATATAGACCCACCGCTGCCCGGGGGATCTTAAAATATCACCTACTACCACGCCAGTTAGACTATGTCGGGCAGACAAGTGCCTGGAAGTGAAAAGAGGAGTGGCAGAGGCCAAGATTCCGCAGGCAGAGCTCGCATCAGACTGGGGGCCAGTAGCAGCAGGAGTCACGCTGAGAGACCTAATCTGCCAGTATCTGCTAGCGGTCGGGTCTCCACCAGTAACGCATCTGCCGTGGTAGATTGGTTGACGCGCTCATCAACAACATCATCACAACTTACGTCTGAGACCCCCAGTCTAGGGTCGGTAGGTTCCTCTGACACAACCCTGAGTTGGCATGCCCCGAGAGCAGTCCCTGTCCTCCCATTGCCTCTGTCCTACGCCGTTCCCTCCCCCAGCGACGTATCCTATGCTTTGGGTTCAGCTCCACTCTTTAGTGAGGAGGACGATCAGATACAGGAGGACAGTCAGCAGCTACTGCCCAGCCAAGAAATGGAGGTGGCTTCTTTAGCTAGGCAGACAAATAGTGATGTGGACAGTGTCGTGGGTGCTGCGAGCGTTCCAGCTCCTGCGCCAGACACTGTTGACGAATCCACGAACATCAGTGACGTACAGCCACAACTCGGTGATAATGATGATGACGATGAAGCCGATCGCACTTGGGAGCCGGGTGATGAAGGGGCTTCATCGTCATCATCAGGAGAAGAGGGGCGCAGGTTGCCCCGGAGTCAGCAGCTGAGTCAGCAAGGTGGTAGCAGTCAGCATGGGGGCACAATTCCAAAGGCTGGAGCCGGCCGGGGCCGGGGCCGGGGTAGAGCACCTGCTGTGCGGCAGTCTACCTTATCGGGAGGTAGTGGAGCAGGGGTTCCTGGAGTTGGCAACAGCAGCAGTAAATCAGTGAGGCCAGGGGGTGGGAAAAGTAGCTACTCGGCAGTGTGACAGTTTTTCCTGAAGCATCCGCAGGAGGGTAACATGGCCACATGCAAGATATGTAGGCAAAAGGTGAAGCGTGGCCAGGGTCCAAATGTTGGCACCACGGCCCTGCGTCAACATATGATGCGTCACCATAAAGCGACCTGGGAGAACCGAGGCTCCCAAGGGGTGGTCCAGTCTGCTTCCTCACCAAGTGAGCTCCCAATTTCTGCCAGCCAAGGCTCCAGCACCTCAGCCGAAGGCAGCTGTGCGTCATACCCATCCTCTGTCGCTCCTGCTCCTCCTCCTCCTCCTCCAAGTCATGCATCCCGCCAGCAATCCATCAGCGAAGCCATGTCCAAGAGACAGCAGTATGCGCCCACTCATCCTACGGCGCAGAAGCTGAATGTGCTCCTGTCCAAGTTGCTGGTGCTGCAGTCGCTCCCTTTTCAGGTGGTGGAATCTGCACCTTTCAGAGAACTGATGGCTTGTGCCGAGCCGAGGTGGAGAGTCCCAAGCTGTCATTTCTTTGCCAAGAAGGCAGTACCAGCGCTGCACACTTTTGTTGAACAGAAGGTGGGCCAGTCCTTGAGCCTGTCGGTGTGTAGCAAAGTGCATGGCAGCGCCGACATCTGGAGCTGTAACTACGGTCAGGGACAGTACATGTCGTTTACGGCCCACTGGGTGAATGTGGTCCCTTTGCAGCAGCAGCAGCAACTTGGACAGGTCACGCCGCTTCGGCCTCCGCGCTCCCTGCCCGTTGGGCCTGTGACACCGTGCGACTCGGCCTCCTCATCCTCCGCCATCTCCTCACCCTCCACTGTAGGCTCAAGTCTCAGTGCCCCTCCAGTCTACCATGTGTGCAGGGCACGGAGGTGTCACGCAGTGCTTCACATGGTTTGTCTTGGCGAACGGAGTCACACAGGGGAGGAACTGCTTAAATGTATTCATCAGGAAATCCAAACATGGCTTACTCCAAGAAAACTTAAAATGGGAATCATGGTTACCGACAATGGGAAGAACATTTTGTCTGCGCTGCGCCAAGGAAGCCTGACCCATGCCCCCTGCATGGCTCACGTCTTCAATCTGGTTGTCAAGCGGTTTCTGAAGTGTTCCCCCCATCTGCAAGACATCCTAACAACTTCAAGGAAACTTTGCATGCACTTCAGCCACTCCTACACCGCCAAACACACCCTTCTTGAGCTACAGCGTCAGAATGGTATCCCCCAACATAGTCTGATTTGCGATGTTTCCACCTGTTGGAATTCCACCCTTCACATGTTGGACCGATTATATGAACAGAGAAAAGCCATCACGGATTTCCTGATGATCCAAGCAGATAGGGGGACTCCCCTGTGTAACTTCAATGTCAACCAGTGGCAGCTCATACGTGACACCTGCCGTTTGCTCAGGCCCTTTGAGGAAGCCACTTTATTTGTCAGTCGGCAGGATTACGGGATGAACGACGTGATTCCACTGCTTCATGTACTACAGCACATGTTGGAAACCATGGCTGGTCAGGGCACTGGAGACATGGCGTTTACATCTTACGGCCACATGAACCCCGTTGGAGCTGAACTGGAGGAGGAGGAGGAAGAGGAGGAGGAGGAGTTGCCCAGCGAAACACAGTTTAGGCTTGGCGAAATGGCTGGTTTATCTAGTCAGCGGACAGGAGAGGAGGAGCAGGAGCAGCCAGAGGAGCTAGAGGTTTTTGAGGAAGGCGAGACAGAGGACCCGGGCACACCGTGGCAGTATGCAGTGGAGATGGAGACAGGTAGTCCATCCGAGTCACTTGCGCAAATGGCACGAAGCATGCTCACGTGCTTGCGTAGTGACCCCAGAATTGTTTCCATCTGTCGGCGGGATGACTTCTGGCTGTCCACCTTATTGGACCCTCGCTTCCGGCACAAAATGGGGGCATTTTTTAAACCCACCGAGAGGGAGGACAAGCTCAACTACTACAAAGACATTCTACGTAGGCAGTTGGCCGATGCCTATCTGCGCCATGGTCCATACTCTCGCAGGTCTGACTCGAGGGGACCTCTGCGCTCACCTTCCACTGCCATGGCCGCTGGGGGGGTTGGCAGGAGCAGCAGCAGCAGCTCCATCAGCAGCAGCAGCCTCAGTCTTCAGTCGCTAATGAGTAGCTTTCTACACCCGCATAGTGAGGCTACTCATGAGCAGCAGGAAGACCTGGAGCAGGACCTCAACCAGCAGGTCATGTCATACTTTGACATGACCATGCCAACACACCTTGAGGATCCGCTGGACTTCTGGGCAGCCAAACTTGATTTGTGGCCGCAACTAGCAGAGTTTGCCCTGGAAAAGCTGTCCTGCCCGGCAAGTAGCGTGCCATCTGAGCGGGTGTTTAGTGCGGCGGGGGCCATAGTTACGGCGAGGAGAACTCGTCTGTCAACTAAAAATGTGGAGAGACTCACCTTATGCCTGATGCATGCGACTAGATTCAGCATGGTGCCACGTTTTACACTTTCGAAATGGTGCAAAACATATTTATGTCTTGAGGCCATTTTTTGGGCTCCTGCTGCTGCTGCCAACTTCTGCCAACTCCAGGGTGTGATTCATCCAATTTTTGGGCTCCTGAAGCCAACTCCAGTGTATATTTGGGCTCCTGCTGCTGCTGCTGCTGCCAACTCCAGGGTGTGATTCATCCAATTTTTGGGCTCCTGAAGCCAACCCCAGGGTCTCTTTAAAGTAATATTTGGGCTCCTGCTGCTGCTACTGCCAACTTCTGCCAACTCCAGGGTGTGATTCATCCAATTTTTGGGCTCCTGAAGCCAACCCCAGTGTCTCTTTAAAGTAATATTTGGGCTCCTGCTGCTGGCAACTCCAGGGTGTGATTCATCCAATTTTTGGGCTCCTGAAGCCAACCCCAGTGTCTCTTTAAAGTAATGTTTGGGCTCCTGCTGCTGCTGCTGCCAACTCCAGGGTGTGATTCATCCAATTTTTGGGCTCCTGAAGCCAACCCCAGGGTCTCTTTAAAGTAATATTTGGGCTCCTGCTGCTGCTGCTGCCAACTCCAGGGTGTGATTCATCCAATTTTTGGGCTCCTGAAGCCAACTCCAGTGTATATTTGGGCTCCTGCTGCTGCTGCTGCCAACTCCAGGGTGTGATTCATCCAATTTTTGGGCTCCTGAAGCCAACCCCAGGGTCTCTTTAAAGTAATATTTGGGCTCCTGCTGCTGCTGCTGCCAACTCCTGCCAACTCCAGGGTGTGATTCGTCCAATTTTTGGGCTCCTGAAGCCAACCCCAGGGTCTCTTTAAAGTAATATTTGGGCTCCTGCTGCTGCCAACTCCAGGGTGTGATTCATCCAATTTTTGGGCTCCTGAAGCCAACTCCAGTGTATATTTGGGCTCCTGCTGCTGCTGCTGCCAACTCCAGGGTGTGAATCATCCAATTTTTGGGCTCCTGAAGCCAACCCCAGTGTCTCTTTAAAGTAATATTTGGGCTCCTGCTGCTGCTGCTGCCAACTCCAGGGTGCGATTCATCCAATTTTTGGGCTCCTGAAGCCAACCCCAGGGTCTCTTTAAAGTAATATTTGGGCTCCTGCTGCTGCTGCTGTCAACTCCTGCCAACTCCAGGGTGTGATTCATCCAATTTTTGGGCTCCTGAAGCCAACCCCAGGGTCTCTTTAAAGTAATGTCTGGGCTCCTGCTGCTGCTGCTGCTGCCAACTTCTGCCAACTCCAGGGTGTGATTCATCCAATTTTTGGGCTCCTGAAGCCAACCCCAGGGTCTCTTTGAAGTAATGTTTGGGCTCCTGCTGCTGCTGCTGCCAACTCCAGGGTGTGATTCATCCAATTTTTGGGCTCCTGAAGCCAACCCCAGGGTCTCTTTAAAGTAATGTTTGGGCTCCTGCTGCTGCTGCTGCTGCCAACTTCTGCCAACTCCAGGATGTGATTCATCCAATTTTTGGGCTCCTGAAGCCAACCCCAGGGTCTCTTTAAAGTAATATTTGGGCTCCTGCTGCTGCCAACTCCATGGTGTGATTCATCCAATTTTTGGGCTCCTGAAGCCAACTCCAGTGTATATTTGGGCTCCTGCTGCTGCTGCTGCCAACTCCAGGGTGTGATTCATCCAATTTTTGGGCTCCTGAAGCCAACTCTAGTGTATATTTGGGCTCCTGCTGCTGCTGCTGCCAACTCCAGGGTGTGATTCATCCAATTTTTGGGCTCCTGAAGCCAACCCCAGGGTCTCTTTAAAGTAATGTTTGGGCTCCTGCTGCTGCTGCTGCCAACTTCTGCCAACTCCAGGGTGTGATTCATCCAATTTTTGGGCTCCTGAAGCCAACCCCAGTGTCTCTTTAAAGTAATATTTGGGCTCCTGCTGCTGGCAACTCCAGGGTGTGATTCATCCAATTTTTGGGCTCCTGAAGCCAACCCCAGTGTCTCTTTAAAGTAATGTTTGGGCTCCTGCTGCTGCTGCTGCCAACTCCAGGGTGTGATTCATCCAATTTTTGGGCTCCTGAAGCCAACCCCAGGGTCTCTTTAAAGTAATATTTGGGCTCCTGCTGCTGCGGCTGCCAACTCCTGCCAACTCCAGGGTGTGATTCATCCAATTTTTGGGCTCCTGAAGCCAACTCCAGTGTATATTTGGGCTCCTGCTGCTGCTGCTGCCAACTCCAGGGTGTGATTCATCCAATTTTTGGGCTCCTGAAGCCAACCCCAGGGTCTCTTTAAAGTAATATTTGGGCTCCTGCTGCTGCTGCTGCCAACTCCTGCCAACTCCAGGGTGTGATTCGTCCAATTTTTGGGCTCCTGAAGCCAACCCCAGGGTCTCTTTAAAGTAATATTTGGGCTCCTGCTGCTGCCAACTCCAGGGTGTGATTCATCCAATTTTTGGGCTCCTGAAGCCAACTCCAGTGTATATTTGGGCTCCTGCTGCTGCCAACTCCAGGGTGTGAATCATCCAATTTTTGGGCTCCTGAAGCCAACCCCAGTGTCTCTTTAAAGTAATATTTGGGCTCCTGCTGCTGCTGCTGCCAACTCCAGGGTGCGATTCATCCAATTTTTGGGCTCCTGAAGCCAACCCCAGGGTCTCTTTAAAGTAATATTTGGGCTCCTGCTGCTGCTGCTGTCAACTCCTGCCAACTCCAGGGTGTGATTCATCCAATTTTTGGGCTCCTGAAGCCAACCCCAGGGTCTCTTTAAAGTAATGTCTGGGCTCCTGCTGCTGCTGCTGCTGCCAACTTCTGCCAACTCCAGGGTGTGATTCATCCAATTTTTGGGCTCCTGAAGCCAACCCCAGGGTCTCTTTGAAGTAATGTTTGGGCTCCTGCTGCTGCTGCTGCCAACTCCAGGGTGTGATTCATCCAATTTTTGGGCTCCTGAAGCCAACCCCAGGGTCTCTTTAAAGTAATGTTTGGGCTCCTGCTGCTGCTGCTGCTGCCAACTTCTGCCAACTCCAGGATGTGATTCATCCAATTTTTGGGCTCCTGAAGCCAACCCCAGGGTCTCTTTAAAGTAATATTTGGGCTCCTGCTGCTGCCAACTCCATGGTGTGATTCATCCAATTTTTGGGCTCCTGAAGCCAACTCCAGTGTATATTTGGGCTCCTGCTGCTGCTGCTGCCAACTCCAGGGTGTGATTCATCCAATTTTTGGGCTCCTGAAGCCAACTCTAGTGTATATTTGGGCTCCTGCTGCTGCTGCTGCCAACTCCAGGGTGTGATTCATCCAATTTTTGGGCTCCTGAAGCCAACCCCAGGGTCTCTTTAAAGTAATGTTTGGGCTCCTGCTGCTGCTGCTGCCAACTTCTGCCAACTCAAGGGTGTGATTCATCCAATTTTTGGGCTCCTGAAGCCAACTCCAGTGTATATTTGGGCTCCTGCTGCTGCTGCTGCCAACTCCAGGTTGTGATTCATCCAATTTTTGGGCTCCTGAAGCCAACTCCAGTGTATATTTGGGCTCCTGCTGCTGCTGCTGCCAACTCCAGGGTGTGAATCATCCAATTTTTGGGCTCCTGAAGCCAACCCCAGGGTCTCTTTAAAGTAATATTTGGGCTCCTGCTGCTGCCAACTCCAGGGTGTGATTCATCCAATTTTTGGGCTCCTGAAGCCAACTCCAGTGTATACTTGGGCTCCTGCTGCTGCTGCTGCCAACTCCAGGGTGTGATTCATCCAATTTTTGGGCTCCTGAAGCCAACCCCAGGGTCTCTTTAAAGTAATATTTGGGCTCCTGCTGCTGCTGCTGTCAACTCCTGCCAACTCCAGGGTGTGATTCATCCAATTTTTGGGCTCCTGAAGCCAACCCCAGGGTCTCTTTGAAGTAATGTTTGGGTTCCTGCTGCTGCTGCTGCCAACTCCAGGGTGTGATTCATCCAATTTTTGGGCTCCTGAAGCCAACCCCAGGGTCTCTTTAAAGTAATATTTGGGCTCCTGCTGCTGGCAACTCCAGGGTGTGATTCATCCAATTTTTGGGCTCCTGAAGCCAACCCCAGTGTCTCTTTAAAGTAATGTTTGGGCTCCTGCTGCTGCTGCTGCCAACTCCAGGGTGTGATTCATCCAATTTTTGGGCTCCTGAAGCCAACTCCAGTGTATATTTGGGCTCCTGCTGCTGCTGCTGCCAACTCCAGGGTGTGATTCATCCAATTTTTGGGCTCCTGAAGCCAACCCCAGGGTCTCTTTAAAGTAATATTTGGGCTCCTGATGCTGCTGCTGCTGCCAACTCCTGCCAACTCCAGGGTGTGATTCATCCAATTTTTGGGCTCCTGAAGCCAACTCCAGTGTATATTTGGGCTCCTGCTGCCGCTGCTGCCAACTCCAGGGTGTGATTCATCCAATTTTTGGGCTCCTGAAGCCAACCCCAGGGTCTCTTTAAAGTAATATTTGGGCTCCTGCTGCTGCTGCTGCCAACTACAGGGTGTGATTCATCCAATTTTTGGGCTCCTGAAGCCAACCCCAGGGTCTCTTTAAAGTAATATTTGGGCTCCTGCTGCTGCTGCTGCTGTCAACTCCTGCCAACTCCAGGGTGTGATTTATCCAATTTTTGGGCTCCTGAAGCCAACCCCAGGGTCTCTTTAAAGTAATGTTTGGGCTCCTGCTGCTGCTGCCAACTTCTGCCAACTCCAGGGTGTGATTCATCCAATTTTTGGGCTCCTGAAGCCAACCCCAGGGTCTCTTTGAAGTAATGTTTGGGCTCCTGCTGCTGCTGCTGCCAACTCTAGGGTGTGATTCATCCAATTTTTGGGCTCCTGAAGCCAACCCCAGGGTCTCTTTAAAGTAATGTTTGGGCTCCTGCTGCTGCTGCTGCTGCCAACTTCTGCCAACTCCAGGATGTGATTCATCCAATTTTTGGGCTCCTGAAGCCAACCCCAGGGTCTCTTTAAAGTAATATTTGGGCTCCTGCTGCTGCCAACTCCAGGGTGTGATTCATCCAATTTTTGGGCTCCTGAAGCCAACTCCAGTGTATATTTGGGCTCCTGCTGCTGCTGCTGCCAACTCCAGGGTGTGATTCATCCAATTTTTGGGCTCCTGAAGCCAACCCCAGGGTCTCTTTAAAGTAATGTTGGGCTCCTGCTGCTGCTGCTGCCAACTCCAGGGTGTGATTCATCCAATTTTTGGGCTCCTGAAGCCAACCCCAGGGTCTCTTTAAAGTAATATTTGGGCTCCTGCTGCTGCTGCTGTCAACTCCTGCCAACTCCAGGGTGTGATTCATCCAATTTTTGGGCTCCTGAAGCCAACCCCAGGGTCTCTTTGAAGTAATGTTTGGGCTCCTGCTGCTGCTGCTGGCAACTCCAGGGTGTGATTCATCCAATTTTTGGGCTCCTGAAGCCAACCCCAGTGTCTCTTTAAAGTAATGTTTGGGCTCCTGCTGCTGCTGCTGCCAACTCCAGGGTGTGATTCATCCAATTTTTGGGCTCCTGAAGCCAACTCCAGTGTATATTTGGGCTCCTGCTGCTGCTGCTGCCAACTCCAGGGTGTGATTCATCCAATTTTTGGGCTCCTGAAGCCAACCCCAGGGTCTCTTTAAAGTAATATTTGGGCTCCTGCTGCTGCTGCTGCTGCTGCCAACTCCTGCCAACTCCAGGGTGTGATTCATCCAATTTTTGGGCTCCTGAAGCCAACTCCAGTGTATATTTGGGCTCCTGCTGCTGCTGCTGCCAACTCCAGGGTGTGATTCATCCAATTTTTGGGCTCCTGAAGCCAACCCCAGGGTCTCTTTAAAGTAATATTTGGGCTCCTGCTGCTGCCAACTCCAGGGTGTGATTCATCCAATTTTTGGGCTCCTGAAGCCAACTCCAGTGTATATTTGGGCTCCTGCTGCTGCTGCTGCCAACTCCAGGGTGTGAATCATCCAATTTTTGGGCTCCTGAAGCCAACCCCAGTGTCTCTTTAAAGTAATATTTGGGCTCCTGCTGCTGCTGCTGCCAACTCCAGGGTGTGATTCATCCAATTTTTGGGCTCCTGAAGCCAACCCCAGGGTCTCTTTAAAGTAATATTTGGGCTCCTGCTGCTGCTGCTGCTGTCAACTCCTGCCAACTCCAGGGTGTGATTCATCCAATTTTTGGGCTCCTGAAGCCAACCCCAGGGTCTCTTTAAAGTAATGTTTGGGCTCCTGCTGCTGCTGCTGCTGCCAACTTCTGCCAACTCCAGGGTGTGATTCATCCAATTTTTGGGCTCCTGAAGCCAACCCCAGGGTCTCTTTGAAGTAATGTTTGGGCTCCTGCTGCTGCTGCTGCCAACTCCAGGGTGTGATTCATCCAATTTTTGGGCTCCTGAAGCCAACCCCAGGGTCTCTTTAAAGTAATGTTTGGGCTCCTGCTGCTGCTGCTGCTGCCAACTTCTGCCAACTCCAGGATGTGATTCATCCAATTTTTGGGCTCCTGAAGCCAACCCCAGGGTCTCTTTAAAGTAATATTTGGGCTCCTGCTGCTGCCAACTCCAGGGTGTGATTCATCCAATTTTTGGGCTCCTGAAGCCAACCCCAGGGTCTCTTTAAAGTAATATTTGGGCTCCTGCTGCTGCTGCTGCCAACTCCTGCCAACTCCAGGGTGTGATTCATCCAATTTTTGGGCTCCTGAAGCCAACCCCAGGGTCTCTTTAAAGTAATATTTGGGCTCCTGCTGCTGCCAACTCCAGGGTGTGATTCATCCAATTTTTGGGCTCCTGAAGCCAACTCCAGTGTATATTTGGGCTCCTGCTGCTGCTGCTGCCAACTCCAGGGTGTGAATCATCCAATTTTTGGGCTCCTGAAGCCAACCCCAGTGTCTCTTTAAAGTAATATTTGGGCTCCTGCTGCTGCTGCCAACTCCAGGGTGTGATTCATCCAATTTTTGGGCTCCTGAAGCCAACCCCAGGGTCTCTTTAAAGTAATATTTGGGCTCCTGCTGCTGCTGCTGCTGTCAACTCCTGCCAACTCCAGGGTATGATTCATCCAATTTTTGGGCTCCTGAAGCCAACCCCAGGGTCTCTTTAAAGTAATGTTTGGGCTCCTGCTGCTGCTGCCAACTTCTGCCAACTCCAGGGTGTGATTCATCCAATTTTTGGGCTCCTGAAGCCAACCCCAGGGTCTCTTTGAAGTAATGTTTGGGCTCCTGCTGCTGCTGCTGCCAACTCCAGGGTGTGATTCATCCAATTTTTGGGCTCCTGAAGCCAACCCCATGGTCTCTTTAAAGTAATATTTGGGCTCCTGCTGCTGCTACTGCCAACTTCTGCCAACTCCAGGGTGTGATTCATCCAATTTTTGGGCTCCTGAAGCCAACCCCAGGGTCTCTTTAAAGTAATATTTTGGCTCCTGCTGCTGCCAACTCCAGGATGTGATTCATCCAATTTTTGGGCTCCTGAAGCCAACTCCAGTGTATATTTGGGCTCCTGCTGCTGCTGCTGCCAACTCCAGGGTGTGATTCATCCAATTTTTGGGCTCCTGAAGCCAACCCCAGGGTCTCTTTAAAGTAATATTTGGGCTCCTGCTGCTGCTGCTGTCAACTCCTGCCAACTCCAGGGTGTGATTCATCCAATTTTTGGGCTCCTGAAGCCAACCCCAGGGTCTCTTTAAAGTAATGTTTGGGCTCCTGCTGCTGCTGCCAACTCCAGGGTGTGATTCATCCAATTTTTGGGCTCCTGCTGCTGCCAACTCCAGTGTCTCTTTAAAGCAATGTTTGGGCTCCTGCCCCTCATAGTGATGCCACTTCAACTCTCTTGAATTCAATTGTGCCGCTCTGCGATTCTATTAGCGATGCCTCTGATCTGCATGTGATATTTATTCAAAGTAATATTTAACTAACCCAGCACGCTTCCTGTGCGTGTTACAGCAAGGCAGAATGGTTTACAACCCTATTGAGGCTCTAGGAGGCTCAGAAATAGCCGTTTTTAATAGCGATTCGTCGCGAATTTATTCGGGTCGAAACGATTTTTGTCGGAAAATTCGGCGAATCAGTCGAATCGAATTTTTCAAAAGTTCGCTCATCTCTAGTATGCATCTTTGCTGTATACTGTATTTGTTCTCTTTGGAAAATTGAGATAAGGGCTGCTGGGATCTTTGAACTGTGATATGAAGACTTAAATTCCCATGTCAATACGTTAAGGCTTTGAAAAGCACAGTAGTCCTCCTTATGGAAAAACATAGCCCTGTGAAGGGTGGCTGTTATCAAAGTGTGTTATGGGGACAAAAACACACTCCCACATCTTTGGGGCGGGGGGGGGGGGGTTGGTTTACAAGGCTCTAATTTATCCTATACGTTCTCTGGGCCTGGGCCAGCTTAGAGCAGGTCTGCTCCCAGAATAGCTGGCTCACCAATCCAATTCCTGTTGTTTCCTGTGCTCACCAATCCAATGGGTGAGGACCATGGGAGAATCCTGCAGCTCAGTCCAATCCTGAGTGGGCTCTGAAGATGCCAGGTTCCTCTACACTTGCCTGGGTATGCCCAGTGCCAGTATCAGCCCTGTAGTTCCTCGTGCTCAACAGATAGAGTGCTATAAAGTGCTATAAAAACCAGGGTAAAGGCACTTCAGATCATGGGGGGGGGGGGGGCAAAGGCCCCAAACAAATGCAATATAACCTTGGTAACTAAAAAATGTTTTCCAAAAGACATGGCACTTGTGGATTTGCCAAACCCTGCTAATAACTCAAATAAATTATAATAACCTTTAATAATCATAATTAAGATATTGAAAGTACTCATAATGCATTTTATCTCTTACAGGGACAACTTTATGGCTAATAAACACTATTCAATATCAGGTAAGCAGGGCAGCAGATTTGGTGTTCATGCTGTCCTAGGTACTGTTCACCATTTAAAAAAAAAACTTCTGGCTGCCTCCTCAATGTGTGCATGGACTACCCTCCCACCCCTAACATAAGTATGCAGCGTACAATGCTCAGCCTTCCTCCCTCTGTATCCTCTCCTATATCCTAATAGATTTTAAGCTCTTCCTCCTTCTGTATATTTTCCTATACTCTAATAAATTGTAAGCTCCTCCTCCTTCTTCATCCTCTGGTACCGGGGTCCCCTGCCGCACACAGATCCTCTGCCCTACCAGCTCGCCCTGTCACGGGGGGCTCTTTCCACCCCGAGAAGTGAGCTGCTGGGGAAGCCCGGATGCATGCTTCCTCCCAGACGCCACTTGTGACAAGTTTTTTTAATAGCCCTGAAAATATAAAACAAAACCTTCAAACCCAGCCCACAAGCTATATAAACTTCTAGCCCAGGCCTTGGAGGGCTCCAAAGACTACCAACCCACATAGCCCACACTTCTGTAACCTCCTAGCCAGTGAAGGTGCAGGTAATCGGGTGTGGATCTTAGCAAGTCACCTGTTCACAAAAGGTTAACACCACGCACCAGAAAAAGTCTTTTAATTAAGGCCCTTATTTATGAAGGAATAGCGACAGGTAGCGACTGGTGAGCGGACGGTAATGACGGGCACCGCCACGAGAACGCCGGCTCCCCACCACAATCACACATTTATCAAGCCAATCCTGCTTAGCGACTGAGATAGCGTCATATAGCAACTCATTCATCATTATTCCAGCCTCAGCCCACAGCACCAGCGTCCGACCTTGAACAGCGACAGGTATGACCTCTCGCTACCTGGCGCGCTCCAATGCATTTCAATGGAACAATCTTTAAATATGAATAATTAATTGTTATTAATGTTTTTTTTTTTTTTTTTTTTTAAATGTGAAAAATTCTGTGACCACTTCTGCCATTTTAGATAATTTTTTTAAGGGAAAAAAAATGAAAAAAAAATTGTACAGAATTGATATTACAGGTCTGATATTAATGTATTCATATTACTAAATTATTTAAAATACTTTTTTTTTTTGGTTTCCAAAAATATGGTGGTTTGGGGGTTAAAAAACTACTTTTAACCCATCGCCGCCAGCGCTCTGGGGTTTAAACATGCATTTCACAGCGCTTGAATTTTTTGAGCGTGATTTTTTGATGAATATGGTGGAAGCCGGTCACTCTGACCAGTCGCTATCATGCGCACCCATACAGCGCGGAACCTGTCAAATAGCGACTCCTCACCCAATATTCAACATTACGGCAAACCGACTGAGTCGCTGTCAACAATCGAACAACGGCCAAGCACAGCAACTACTAGCGGGCGCTGTGAAAATACCGCTATAGTCGCTCAACTGTCGCTACATGTCGCTATTAATAAATCAGCCTCCCCGTTTAATTATACACAAATACTTACCTCCCTCCACGCTATCCACTGCAGGGTCTATCTTGACGTAAAATGTGATTTGAATTTACTCAATATATTCAGTTCAATCAATATCTAATTTACTACAATTATTTTTACATTTTCAGGTAGTGAAAAACAACATTCAGCAGATGGGTAAGCATTAAGCTTTGTTTATTTGAAACTTCTTGTCGCTAGGGAGAACTTGGCGTAAAAACATTGAGAACCACTAATTTAGAGGGCTACACCAAAATGTGAAATGATTCTGAACATATTGGCATTTTAAACTTGGAAATTGCTGAAACTTCTGATTGTTTTCATTTTAATAGATCTGAAAAGAAAAAAAAGAACAAAGAGATCCGAGTTGGATTTTTTCAGCTGGTGAGTATTAAAAAAGTAATCTTGATTTAATAAGCAATAAGTATGATGGGGCAAAATGGAAGCAGTGCATTACTTAGGTCAATGGCTCCTTCTCATTCCATGCACTAATCTTAATACCTTTTCCCATTTGCACTTGGTTGAACAAACAAGTAAGTTAGGAAATTAGGTTATGAAAATGACTTGCCAAAATTGGTGCAAGGAACAAAGGACAACAATCATTAAACAGCCCTGAAAATGAAATGCTATATGATAGGCTACACAATAAAATCATATGAATAATATACTTTAGCAGCATAAAGTGACAGGGCTGATCAGCCAGTCGGAGAGCAGTGGTGCCTTCTCAGGAAATTATAAAAGCGGACCAAAACCCAGGATTTTGACTATCTTGGGTATTAGTCCCTGGGATCCCACCCCTGTGTGAAACCCCCCACCTCTCTCCAGTCCTACAGCACATGTGCAGACTCTCGCCCAATCAGCACGCGTGGATCCACTCCCGCCCCATTCGTCTAAGCCTTCGTCTAGTATACTCACATTGGCCATTCACAAATGCCTGGCGCGGGCACGCGCTTTTTTCTAAAGAGATAGCGGGGATGTGGCCGCTGCTCTTGCAAGGTGAGTTTCTGGGTGACCTGGGGGCTTTCACACAGTGGTTTCTGTATGCCCCGGGGGGGGGGGGGGGGATCTAGTAGCCCTATAATCTTATAGCTTCCAGGGCCGATGGCTGTGGGGTTGGTCCTCTTTCAGCACAGTCCTGTGTCTTAATCCACATCACATGCCCTGTTCCATCATAAGTTTAATTTTTTGTCTGACATTATCTGACACACAAATGAAAAGTGTTTAGGAAATGACAGGCACACAGCTGAAACATACAGTGGGTCAGGGCTTGTGATTTGTGTGCCTAAAGACAAAACACTGCATATTTAAAATCTTTGTGAGCAGACCCATGACCCCCCCAAGTCAGGCTGCTTAGACTTTTTTCTAAATAAATAAAAAAAATAGTAATTTTTTTTTTTCTGTTGCATATCATAATAGAATTTAATATTAATTGGGGTTTAATTATAGATGTAATTTAAACTACTGGAATAGTTGCAAGGTATCTCCCAGATGAAAGCAATAATCCCAGATAGAATTGAAGGGATTTTAGATAAAGGTGGGCCCCCAGCCTCATCATTGTGTAGTGCACTGATTGTGTATATAGTATATGCAAAAGGCTATACCATAATTAGAGGCAAGGAAAATGTTACAATGGAAGTGACTATGAAGCTTAGTGGCCTTTTGGTTGGACATTTTTAATTGTATTTCCATAGGAACTTAACCCAATGCTGCCGCTGGCCTTCCCCTGGTTATAAAAAGTGCCGGCCACATTAAGAATGCCACAAATGGAAACTGCAGAGATGCTGTGCTCCATAAGGTCTGGGGGGGGGGGGGGTCCAAAGCCCTGGACCATGCCCCTTTGGCACTCTCTTGTGTGTATAGCCCTAGATATATAATATATATTAGGATAAATTGCCCAATTGGGTTTGTTGATTGGGTAGGTATCTTCTTTGCTCTAATAGTTTTCCTACTGTTTCTAATTTCATATTCCAGTTCCAATATGCTACCAGCACTGACCTCATCATGATGGTTGTTGGAGGACTATGTGCCTTAGTCCATGGAGCAGCTCAACCAGTCATGTTCTTCGTCTATGGTCTCATGACAGACACATTTGTTGCCTATGAACTACAAACTCAGTTGCTAGACGATGTTAACAAAACATGTGTTAATAAAACCATATTCTGGACTAATGGCTCTAAGTTTGAAATGGATAATTCCACAATGCCTTGTGGGTAAGAGGATGCACATATTTCATTTACTTTCTCTTCTATAGTCTCTATGCATCAGTAGTGAATTTATACATGCAGGGGTACTCACACAGAACTTTAGTTTCTATTAATGGAGGTGGATAGCGAAAATGATTTTCAAATATAGGGTAAGGATGAACAGGAAGTACCATTGTGTACTCAAAAGAGTCATTTTCACCTGGGTATACTCTAAAATGGAGGGCTTGCACAATCAATCAGGTTATAGAAAAAATAGGAAGATTTATTATATTTAGCTAAGGGAAAATAAGTCTTTGGGGAGCTGCACCCACTATATTGTGGACCCAGAGAAGAAATCAACATCACAGTCTGGACACAACAATCGGTCTTGGTTCCAGATGAAGCTAAAGAAATCTCCTATAGATAATTCTTATACTACTTTAGGTGGTTGGAGCTCTTCCCTATAACTAAACATGATTAGTGGATGTTAACATAGTAGGAATGCATTCCAAAGGAATGACTTTACAGCTGTTATTACAACACAAAACCATATTTGGGCAAAGGTTAAGCTTCTCTTAAAAGAATGCAAAGATATATATATATATATATATATATATATATATATATATATATATCATTACACACATACAGATATATCTATCAATCTATCATTATAAAATAACAATACCATATTTTAACACAGATGCTTAAGGCACTGTGACCCACTGGGAATCCTTCCTGGTACCTGCTCTCCCTATGGCTAGCCCACATCTGCCTCTCTACAGGAACTCACACCAGGTAAGCTGAGGGAAATTAGCATTATCTCTCCTAGACCCTGAGACAAGAGAAACAAGAGATTTAATAAAAATACAGGCAAATTATAATGGGAAAAATACCACACCAATGGATCCTTGCTTTCCCTTTCTAGGCCCTGAAAGAGTTAAACTAGACCAACACCCTTACAAGAACCAGTGCTCATATGCATCCCTCCCCGAGCAGTTCAGATTGCTGCACATGAAAATAAAGCTTTTTGTAACTCTGGCCGTGGTAGATTTGCCCCCTTCTATAAAAAGAGTAAGCACTGCTGGGTTTCTTGCTGCTTAGCATTGTGGGTCCAGGTAGTAGCAGGGCTGGGATTCTGGGAATGGAAGATGGTCGCAACCAGGAGAAAACCATTGAAGCAGCATTTCAGCTTTGTTGTAGATTTGAATGCAGGAGCAAATATAAATGTTGACAATGATTCAGTATCATGCATGCAGATGGGAAGGGAGTTTTACAAAGATTTGTGCAAAACTGTGCAAGGCTGTTGGTCTAGTTTAAGGAAGAAAAGAAGTCCGAAGGGCGAGGGGAGAAATCACTTAACACAGCAAGAGCCTTGCTATTTCAAATAATGTCTGTGGTTGTGGTGAGATAAGCCTTTTTATTTTCCAAAGTGCGTCCATTGCTGGATGAACTTTCATTTGGGCTTACGTCAATTTTTGACTGGACCCCCAGTTTAAATCTTTTAACATGCTCTTTGTTGATTAACAACAAGCCAGTGCTAGTTTCTAGGAAAAGGGAGAACAGGGCAATCACGCTGGGCATCAAGGCCACTGGGGGGCACCTTTATTTCAGCCATGTTTTATGTAGATGAATCAGAGCTACTGCTAGTGGTGCAGGCCACAAGAAAGGCCCCTCATCCTGAATTTTGTGCTCAGTAGTGGGAGTAGGACCTTTCCTTGCGCATAGAAAAGATGCTGGTTGCATTTACAAAGTAATGGTATTGGAGGACAGGGGATTATTATGGCAGTTAAATCTGCATGACAATATTTGCCTACTACTATTTTGGCTTTGGAGTAGGAGTGCTGCTCTTCAGCTACTTCCAGGTACAGTACATACTCAACGCGCTCTCCTGGAGGAGGACTGGATTTCCCATTAGGCAACCCTCAGTCTGTGCCTAAGGAAGCCAACTGCAGGGAGGCTGTTGTTACTGCTATAGCAAAAAGAAGGACAAAAGTCCCATTGCCAGTGCTTTAATGCCCGCTAACAAGATCCCCCCCCCCCCAGAAGGATGCAAAGCACGTAGGTTCAGAGAAGGTGTAAGGCGTTAAAACCTGCATCTTTAGAGGTGCCCCTCCACTGCTGTGGTCATGTGTCTTCTGTGTGTCGAGAGCCAAAGATGTTTTTTTCTATTTTCTCTTGCACCATTTGACCCTCTTCCTCCTCCTCACTTTTTTCTTTTGCATGCTGTGACATAACTTAAGAAAAGGAGCGCAGGCACTGTAAACATCAAACACAGACCTGGGGATTATAGGTATTTTCCTGGAGCTTATAATGAAAGTACAGTATATATTTGTCCACTCATTGGGGTGACAAAAATGATTTTCCTCTGAAACTTTCATGGGTTACCTGTGCATTGAGCTTGGAGAGCTCTTTCCACTCCACACACCATAAAGTAAAATAAAACAAGTGCCTCACTGGGTTTTGTGATGGAGAAGCTCTACAGGTGTGGTGGGAAATATTTATAGTAAGGCACCTCTATGGGATATCCTTGGAGAGGCCCCCTGGGTCTGTTGATCCAAAATATGAAGTTTACAGACCACTCCAAGACTGTTCTCATTGGCGTTTTACGACCTCTCAAATTTATTTTTAACGAATACCACATAGTAAATTGCTTTTTACAAATCAAAATGTGTACCTCATTGGAATTTACCCCCATTGAGGCTCTATAATGCTCTATAAATATGTGCTAAAAGCTTGCACCAAAAGGGGGGTGGCAGCTGCTCAGATCATTTTATAACTAACCAGGGAGGTGCACATTAGCAGGGCAATTAGAATACAAAAGTCTTAAAGGGGCCACAGCACTCAAACCAGTTAGCTTGCTGACCAGCCTACAATCTGTCTCTAAACTTGGTTAAAAACAGGGGGCTCGGTCACACACATCTGCAGAAGTAAAAGCTTGCACCAAAATGACAGTTTGCTCTGCTTTCTTCTTTACAGATTAAACATTGAATCAGAGATGACAATGTTTGCCTACTACTATATTGCCTTTGGAGTAGGAGTGCTGATCTCCAGCTACTTTCAGGTACAGTACTTACCCTTTTTGTTTTAAACACACTGTCCTGGAGGAGGACTGGAAGTATTTGGACTAGTGCAAAAATGGGCAACTAGTAGGCTCAACGTTGTAACTCTCTGCTCTCTGCTCTGCGGCTTTGGCCCTTTTGGAAGAAGAAGCAGAAGAAGAAAGTACCAGAGATCAGCTTCTAGTGTCTGTTTGTCCCAAACATCTAGCAAGACAGCTTTTCCAGTAAACCATGTCCTCTGATCCTAGGCACACTCCTCAACTGTTAAAACTTCACTCTCTATACAGCTATCTATCTTCAGTCTTGTGATGAAGAGGACCCAAAGTTTGAAACATGTGTCCACGAGTGGAGTGGATAGCTATGTAAAATGTAACTTTAACAAAGCCTTGCACACCCTGGTGGCTTTTTTCATGGGCATTTGGACAAGAGACTGTCTACATGGCCTACATGAACTTACTGCAAAGGATTTCATGACAAATTATATAATTATATTATCCTTTGTGGCATGCACCATGTAAATACTTTCTGTCTTAAATCTAATCCAAAATCGGCATGCCCCGCTGTGTGAAACCTGGGGTGTTACCAGGAAACTCACTTTTACTGGAGGCTCCCACAACGCTATATTCGCCATCGACTGCATCTACAGCTTCCCTGTAGCTGAGGTGCACTCCTGTGCCAAGCCATTCAGTTAGGCTGGGGGGGGGGCACTTCCCAGAATACAGGGAAATCGGGAATGCGGCCAGTGGGCAGGTCACATCAGCTGACATTCTTGAGATCAGCCAATTGGGGATCTTAAAAATGTCAGGTGGGCATGGCTGAAGCAGTAGAAAACACGTCTTTTTTAAAACTAGGCCGCAGATGAACCAGTCGCATTGGCAGAGGTATTCAGATGGAGAAAAACAGGTGGACAAAATGAGGGTTTTGGGCCACTTTAAGGAAGCACTCCCTGCCTTGTACTTTTAAATAATAGGATTTTCAATCTCTTTAATCCCTTTATACTACCTAACATGGGCCTTTCCCTAATCTGGTTTATGATTATGATCATTACAACCATTAGCGCTATTGGAATAACTGAAAATTGGACAAAAAGGATAAGGCAAATATTATACCAAATGCTAACAATAACAAGTTACACCAGGACTTCCCTTACAATGTAAAATGGGACAGATTTCTTTCAATAGGGCAAAAGACAGCAGAGAAAAGCTTTTCCAACAAATTATTGGGGGACTGAAATCTAAAATTTAAGTTAGTTTAAATAAGTTTTTTTTATTATATTAAAATATAGTATGTAGGGGCAGTTTGGCCTAGAGTTAGGGAAACAGGCTTGTGACCGGAAGGTGGCAGGTTTGTTCACAGTGCACGGATGAAAGAATTCCATGTGTGCGTTGGCACACTATTTAACTATTATCACCATATATATATATATATATATATATATATATATATATATATATATATAAAAGCTTGACATTAACCTGATAAACTGGTGGACAAAAGCAGATAATCGGTATTCCTTTCATAATCACATAGATCTAAACCCTAAATGTAAATATAATGTTTTTCTCCAACAGATTTCTTTATGGGTGGTGGCTGCAGCTCGTCAAATTCGAATTGTTAGGAGAAATTTTTTTACAAAAATAATGAGGCTTGACATTGAATGGTTTGACTACACTTCTGTTGGAGAACTTAACACAAGAATTTCAGAGTGAGTATAATGACGGCGCGTGAGTGTGGTGCATGTAAGTGTGTCGATCAATTTCTGGCCTCTTTACTTTTTGTACTCAACCGTTTTTGCTAAACTTTCGGGGGTAAATTAAGTACCTGATGCAAAAAATGCATTTCTAAGTACCTAAGGTGTACTTTTTACTCCGTTTTCACCTGCTGAAATGGTGAAATATAACCATATTGTTACAAATCTACGGATTCATACAGAGGAATAAGGAATGTGTGGTACATACACACTCATATACATACTGAAATGGTTTACAGTATAATAAAACAGACTGGATATATAATGGTACTATAATCATGGGTTCAATTTCTTTGTTTAAAAGTGTAAATCCCTAACCAGGACTAAAATATTTCTACTTAATAAATCATTTTATCCAAAATGTTTTTTTTTTATCTAAATATAAACAATTAGTTAAAGCATTATAGATCGTTAAAGTTGTATTTAAATTGTTTTTTTTTTCCTTTTTAAGTGATATTAACAAAATTAACAACGCCATTGGTGATCAAGTTTCCCTTTTTATTGAGCGGATCTCTACATTTGTCTTTGGATTCCTTATTGGTTTTGTTGGAAACTGGAAACTGACTTTAGTTATTGTGGCAGTCAGCCCCCTCATTGGTGTAGGTGCCGCACTAATGGCCCTGGTATGTATGTACTTTACACTATAATAAATAGAGTCCTGCTGTTGTTCAGATTATTGAAGGCACCTAATGTTTATCATGTGATACACAAAGGATAACAATATTTCTGGTTTTAGGTGTGGAGACATTGCGGGGGTTAAGATTTGTGTTGAGTTTAGGTTGCTATGACCTACATTATGGCTTCAGTGGATGTCAATTGCCGTTTCAGGTCAGATTTAGTATTAGAAAAGCTAAGTTAGGTTAAGTCATGTTTAAATATGACAGCGATCCTTTACCTGTAGCATGGACGTAACCTTGGGATATGTTGACATGGAGATTTAGGTAGAGCTGTGGGTACGCATTTTGTGCTTTGGTGCTCAGACATGACCTGAGGCTAAATATGCATTGTGGATAGAGTCTTGGGTTTTCAGCTGTGGGTAGGGGTTGGCTGGGATGTTCTGAAGAAAAATGAACACTAGAGAAACTTTATAACTTTATAACTTTATTAAAGGACAGGTATCAGTATTAAAGCAATCCAACACTTATTTTATACAAAATATTTGGTCACAGCATAGGGGGCATTGACTACTGATTTCTGATGCCCCCCCAGCACATATCCTTACCAGAAGTCTATTTTTTTTTACCTGCTACTTGCTTCTTCTGCGAAACAGCAACTCCGCAATTAGCCGTGATTGTGGCAGCTGATACATGAGTCGTAGTTCTTTTGAAATTCTGGAAGAGGATCACCTGAACATTGCGGGCTAATCACGGAGACCCAGTTTCGCTCAGGGAGCAAGGATCAGGTAAAACAAAACAGGGCTGCAGGGGGACATGAGTAATTGGGATGCCCCCGTTTAAAGTAAAATGGGTGTTGGATAAAGTAAAGCAATGTACCTTGCAGCCCGGACTAGTGTCTGACCTTCTGCAACCCCTAGAGGGTACATGAGGTCAGCCTTGCACTGTTGTACACAGACACCCCCCCCTATCTACATGGACACAGGATGGCATGTAATGGGGTGAGTGGGGCAAAATATGGTCTCACAACCCTGATGACTGAGGGACCCATTCACTAACATCCATAAACAGAGCCCTGTCAGCCCAGTAGGACTGCTGCTAGTTCGGTTTGATACAAACAATATCAGTTAATGGGATTATAAAGGGCCAGATGACAGCTCCATTTGCAAGTATCTTTAAATCCTGAAGCATAGGCATGTGAGTTTGTGTATCAAGATAAACGACAGCTCTAGATTAAGTTATATATTTAATTACCTTAAAAGCACTCTAGACAAACCATATACATATAATGAAAAGATACATATACAGGTTGAATACGGCAAATACAAGTGGTAAGTTACAATCATAAGCTGTGCAGTCACAATGACAGCGTGACCTCTCTGAGACAGAGACAGCTAGAGTGTCCCTTCCTGAACACTTAAACACCTGGCTGGTCACTCCCCCTTCCTCCTGTGGCGAACCTTAATCTCCCCCCCCCCCCCCCCCTTTGCATTTCCCAGCTGGGAGCTCCTTACAACTTACAACTTTTTTGTAGAAAGTAATAGGGAGACGATTCTGTCATCAGGCCCAGACAGGTTCTGGACATGGTATGAGACCAAACGTAGCTGTCCTATCTGGTTTCCGACAGGATTTATCAATATCTCAGCTTCTGAGGGTGCTGGATGATTGGAAATCCATGCATGCATGCATTATGTTCTCCAGGATCCAAAAATATAATCATATTATGGCTATTATGCACAGCCATTTCCCAATTCTAAAACTTTGAGGTATGTGTCCCACATGGGCTCACAGCTGGAGGCGCATCGTGCCAGAACCCATGTCTCCACTTTGAGAATATATCAGTGAATGGGTCTTTGAAGCGAGGCCCCCTGGGGGCACTGTCAGGCCTTTTGTTTCTGCCTGTACATGAGCTGGCCAGGGAGATATGTATACTTGTTTTCTCCATAGTTTTAAAAGTCCTAAAAAAAAGTGCTGTATAATAGGCCACATAAATGCTATTGTCACTCGAGTTTTCCTCACACCTGGACAGGATAAAAAATAAAAAATATTAAAAAATATTAAAAATGCAAACCACAGAGTAATAACTTTCCTCACAAGATTTCTTTCAGTTTGTGGGAGTTAGAAGGCAATTGTTTGGAGTGACTAATTTACTTCTTCAATGCTAGTATACATTACAGGACTCCGAACAATCATACAACTAAGCTATACACTGTATATATTAATATTATATATCAATGTATCCACGCTTTGATTCCAGGCTGTTGGAAGGCTAACTGGCAGAGAGCTACAGGCATATGCTACTGCCGGCTCTGTGGCTGATGAGGTCCTTTCCTCTATACGAACCGTGGCAGCTTTTGGAGGAGAAAACAGAGAAGCTGAAAGGTAAGTTGCAGCCACAGATTTAAGAGGGAAAGAGTGAATGAAACGGGGAGGCTGATTTATTAATAGCGCCAGGTAGCGACAGTTGAGCGACTGTAGCGGTATTTTCACAGCGCCCGCTAGTAGCCGCTGTGCTTGGCCGTTGGTCGGTTGTTGATAGCAACTGAGTCGGTGTGCAGTAATGTTGAATACAAGGTGATGATTCGCTATTTGACAGGTTCCGCGCTGTATGGGAGCGCATGATAGCGAATGGCCATAGCGACGGGCTCCCACCATATTCATTAACAAATCACGCTACAAAAATTCTCGCGCTGTGAAATGCATGTTTAAACCCCAGAGCGATGGCGGCGATGGGTTAAAAGTAGTTTTTTAACCCCCAAACAACCATATTTTGGGAAACCAAAAAAAACAAGTTTATAAAAACATTTTGGAATATGAATACATTAATATCAGACCTGTAATATCAATTCTGCACAAATTTTTTTTTTTTTTTTCTTACCTTACAGAAATTTTCACATTAAAAAAAAAAAAAATTATTAACAATTAATTATTAATATTTAAAGATTGTTCCATTGAAATGCATTGGAGAGCGCCAGGTAGCGAGAGGTCATACCTGGCGCTGTTCAAGGTCGCTCGCTGGCGCTGTGGGGTGAGGCTGGAATAATGATGAATGAGTGGCTATATGGCGCTATCTCAGTCGCTAAGCAGGATCGGCTTGATAAATGTGTGATTGTGGTGGGGAGCCGGCGTTCTCGTGGCGGTGACCGTCATTACCGTTCGCTCACCAGTCGCTACCTGGCGCTCTCCCTTGTTACATAAGGGCCCTAGTTGTAGAAGATGAGTGATAACATGTAATGTAGAAATGACAAAACTATTAGAGTTGGCTGCCTTATGGTGCCTTTTGCATTCTAGCTGTGAGGACCAGTTTTACACTTCAAGTGGGCATTTAACCTAAGACACCGCTGGGGCATCAATGCAGTGAGACAAAAAAAGCAGAGAGGGCACACATGCGAGTGGTGGGCTGCCCTAGCATGGGTCCCTGGGGGAGCAGTTGGGAAGGATATGTGCCTTGCTAAAGAGCACTTCAGTCATGTCCTGGTTGGGAATCTAATCTGCAATCCTCTGGTCACAAGCCGCTTCTTTAACCGCTAGGCCATCTAGCTAATTGTCAGAAAATTAAGCTTATGATAGTGGGATAATGAATAAGTGATTTTGCACTAACCAAAGCATCCTAAAAATAAAATGTACCTATAAATTCATGATATATATATTGTAGATTCTTTATTACTGTGGAGGAGGTGCAGTGAATTTTGTGAGCTATCTAGGGTGAATAGCTGGATTCACCACTATACAATTAATTACTATTCATGGTTTAAGACAGTTCCATATCGCTGCACGGCCACAGATTTTTTGATTTTTTGATTTTATATAATTGGTGGTGCGGAATTAATATACAATAAGTTTAGATTTGCCGTCCAGCTACCCCATATATTGGGATATATTCCTGCACACTATATACAAAATGGCTACAGGTTTTGATTTTGAGAGTGAGGAACAATCTTGGAATAATAGATTTAAGACTCTATTATCCTTGGAAGAAATTACTACTGAGGGAGGAAGTCCGCGGGATAGTAATGATATCAAACAAATATTTAGACAATTAAAAATGGCTAGAAAACATTATATCCGCCTTTGGTGGAATATTAGTACTTTAAATTGGTATAAGGAACAACATCTAATTCCACGGGGCCTACGGGTCCAAATATTCCCAGCATGGGAAGTGGAGGAGAGTTTCAAAAGGAGATGGGAGTCCCACTTACACTCATGTTCAGAAGCATTAATGGATATGCTTATTGAATTTGATAAGAGCATATTGGTTAGGGTTAAAGAGGACCTACAAAAACTATATCACAAACTTGCTGATTGTACAGCTCAGGAGTCCTTTCAGGATTTTCAGGACACATTGAAAAGGGATATGGACAAATATGAGGAGAGTGTAATACGGAATAAACAAGCCAAAATGGGGAGGGATAAGAAAGATAGGGATCAAAATCGGATTTATAGGTGGAAACATCTTGGAAATAAAAGGAATAATCACATAAGGAATAGAATGTGGACACAATCCAGTCAGGATAGGAGTGAAAACTCATCATTTTCTAGCCAATCCTCAAGACACACAGGGAATGATCATTTTTTGTCGGACAGCGAGAGGGGAGAAACCGTAGGAGGACTAGGAGAGGGGGAAAATGTGGCAAGAGGAAGAAGGAACAGACGGGGGGAATACAACAACAGCAATTGGGAGCCCCTGAGGATGCTACCCCAACGCCACAAACGACGGCGTTTGTGAAACCATCACAGACCTTAGAGCTCCCACAGACCATAGTATCGTCACGGGAGAATCTGACTACAGATAAAAATACACTGGAGATTATTAATCTTACGAATTATGAATTATCCAGCTCTGAAAAAAAAGATTATTACTGAAGAGACAATATGATGGAAACACCTTGGAGAATATCCCTGAACTCTTGGAGTATGAGATGGGAGATGATGGGGATGATCCCACAAATCGAACGGAAGAGATGATTACTATTACATCTAAACCACCTCCCCTGAAAAGACCTTCATCATACACTCCCCCTTTTGGCTTATGCGCGGCGATTCAGACCTTCTATCGGGTGATCAACTTTTTGGATCTGAACTTAAGTATGAAAAATGGAAGGATCTCCACGACACTGTATAGAAAGGATACTGCGGTAAACAGTTTACTTCACTATCAGAGCTTCCACCCAAAGCACACTAGGGGAGGAATCCCACGTGGCCAGTTTGCAAGATTGAGACGAAATTGCTCTGAGGAAACTCCATTTAGAGCACAAGCTAAGGACCTTACACAGCGCTTCCTTAATCGGGGATACCCAAGGAAATTAATCTCAAGAGCATTTCAAGATGTAAAGGATAAAGATCGGGGAGAGATGTTGAGGCCCAGAAGGAGGAAAAAAGACAATACGAAGCCTAAATTGACGGCCAAAAGGGCTCCTAATCTTAAAGATCGATTGTGTAGGAGCCACTTCACGAGACCCAAGATTTGGCTGGAAAAG
This sequence comes from Gastrophryne carolinensis, assembly GCA_027917425.1. Lineage (NCBI taxonomy): Eukaryota > Metazoa > Chordata > Amphibia > Anura > Microhylidae > Gastrophryne > Gastrophryne carolinensis. The sequence continues at coordinate 224,948,680 of CM051240.1, read as the reverse complement.
GGTGGGACGAAGGGCAGTTATCCATGTGGAAGATGCTCCATATGCAGTGGGAGTCTAGAAACAAATTAATATTGAATTGAGTCTACCGGCACCCTCTACCATATTTTGGAGCCTGGGGCATCCCTTGAAGAAGAACATCCTCCTGGAGGGGAAAAATATATATATATGTATATATATACATATGCACATGCTTATACATGTATATATAATTAGTTGATTATGTGATATATATGATATGGTTGATGATATTGACTCCAAATATGTATATATATGGGTATTAAATAACACTTTAAAAAGGAAGGAGGGTAGAGAAAAAGAGAAAGAAAAAGAGAAAGAAAAGAACTAGTAAGAATCAATAACATTTAACATATGGGTCAATATACTTTAATTGGTTATTCATTTATATACAGTTAAATAACTCACTATTAATTAATCACGTATAGTTTCTATTTATTTATTATTACTTTTATCCTCATTTATTATTATTATTAATTTGGGAGTTATTATTTAATTTAGAATTGGTTTGTTTATTAAATTAAATTAATATAGTATTTGATTAAATTAATATTATGGAAATTTAATACTCTATCCCTTATTTATTTATTTATTTCCTGAAATATAAGGTTTTTGTATATATATTCTTTAATTATTTGGAGGGTAGATATTCATCATTTATTCTTTGGTAGGATTTATTTATTTAATTGGGAGATCACATTATATATTGATATAATACTCATTTATTTAATGATTATTGATTTATTTATTTATCCTTAAATTATTGATTGATTCATGTATTAAGATATATATATATATTCTAATAATTAACATACAACTCTGTATGCGGAGGAATAATTATTACTTCTACACAGAGTTGTGTATATATATGTATATATGTATATATAATAATAATAATAATAATAATTTGTGTGAAGAGAAAAAGATAGAGAGAGAGAGAAAAAATAGGTATCGGTTATTACTTTTGGCCAATACAGTAATTTTTATTTATTTATTTTTTGTTAGGATTTATTTATCATTTTTTGATTGATTTTGTGATGGATTTATGTTATTATTATTTATTATTATTTCAAATTTTTTTCACTATGGGTTTTGATAGGTTTGTAATAGGAATATAATACAAATATATTCTTTATATATAAGGAGGGGATAAAGTTAGATTTGGGATATTCATGAAAATTGGATTGACCAAAAATGTAATTGATTTAAATGAAACAATGTATCAACATATATTAATAATTGGGAATTATTGGATTTATGAATAATTATGTAAGCACCGATTTTTATATAAATAATAATAAGTTTTATAACAATAATTTCTATTATAATTTTTAAATTATTGCACTAAGGGATAATCACAATTTTATATAATTTAATTATTATTTTCTTATATACCCCCTACTCACCTATGGTTGACCATTATATGCTTATGGAGTACTGTATACCTCCCTAACTCGTGTGATCTTTAAAATGTATAAACTATTAAAATGAAACAAAACAATACATAAAATATACAACCTGTAGCCTTTTTGTGTATATATATTTTTGTACATATTGTATATATATTTTGAATATTAGTTACAAATGTTTAATTATATCGTTGTTGTAATTATATAATTGTGGTTGATAGAAATGAAATAGAAATGTAATAATTATTTGGAGAGTAGCTTTTAGATTTTCATTATTAAAAAATTGTTTACTTTTAATATGTGGGGTTTTTTAGTCAAGTATGTCTTGTATGTAGTATATATTATGGTATAGTGTTCGCATCTCAGTGCTTCTTAGTATTGTTATACTGATGGAGACCCGTGCTGGCGGCGTGGTAGTCTCTGTCCCCCTCATTCCGCCTGCGGCCGTATCACACACGCAATTGGCGGCGGTGATGTGTGCGGCTGTTCTGGGGGAATGATCTGGGGGGCGGGGCTATGACGCGGCCAGACGGCCGAACTACTCTGATTAGAGCAAGGGGCACAGCTGTGTGAGAGCGTGCAGGCGGCTTCCGGCCGGGGCCGTGCTGCGCGCCCGGACGCGTGCTCCAATTGATACAGGTTAGTCTCTATATAGGAGCACTGAGATGGGGCATATTTCATACCTTGATAAAGTGGTCTGAGCGGGTGGACCACGAAACGCGTTGGGGATCGCTATCGGATCCACATAAACCAAGGGGCTATTTGGGATTATTTTCAGGTGATGTGTTTGTTTCACATATTTTTGGTTGTGTATTTCCCATTGGAGTCTGTTTTTCTTTGTTCTCTTGCCACATTGTATCTATAGATAGATTGTTTGCACAATAAGCACTTATGCACTTTATTTGGCACTTATAATAATTTTGTTATTATGGGATGGGATATAGGTGAAATTGGGATGCCCCTTGGGGAATGTGGTCCAGTTTTTTATGTTTTTTAATTGTTTGTAATGTAATTTATGTGGGTTAATGATCAAAAATAAAATGTACCTATAAATTCATGATATATATATTGTAGATTCTTTATTACTGTGGAGGAGGTGCAGTGAATTTTGTGAGCTATCTAGGGTGAATAGCTGGATTCACCACTATACAATTAATTACTATTCATGGTTTAAGACAGTTCCATATCGCTGCACGGCCACAGATTTTTTGATTTTTTGATTTTATATAATTGGTGGTGCGGAATTAATATACAATAAGTTTAGATTGAATGAGTGGCTATATGGCGCTATCTCAGTCGCTAAGCAGGATCGGCTTGATAAATGTGTGATTGTGGTGGGGAGCCGGCGTTCTCGTGGCGGTGACCGTCATTACCGTTCGCTCACCAGTCGCTACCTGGCGCTCTCCCTTGTTACATAAGGGCCCTAGTTGTAGAAGATGAGTGATAACATGTAATGTAGAAATGACAAAACTATTAGAGTTGGCTGCCTTATGGTGCCTTTTGCATTCTAGCTGTGAGGACCAGTTTTACACTTCAAGTGGGCATTTAACCTAAGACACCGCTGGGGCATCAATGCAGTGAGACAAAAAAAGCAGAGAGGGCACACATGCGAGTGGTGGGCTGCCCTAGCATGGGTCCCTGGGGGAGCAGTTGGGAAGGATATGTGCCTTGCTAAAGAGCACTTCAGTCATGTCCTGGTTGGGAATCTAATCTGCAATCCTCTGGTCACAAGCCGCTTCTTTAACCGCTAGGCCATCTAGCTAATTGTCAGAAAATTAAGCTTATGATAGTGGGATAATGAATAAGTGATTTTGCACTAACCAAAGCATCCTAAAATTATCCTATAAATAGATAAATATTATAATGCGCACGACAGATAAGCTATACCTATAACTACACAGACATCTAAAATAAAGGTCATTCTGACCATCCTGTTGATTCAGGTCATTTGCTGTAGGGGATCAAAGGTGAGTATACAGTAGCTTTTATGTTTTTGCCTAGACAAAGTCGTTAAAGTCGTTAAAGATTGATGGTGAATTGTAATAGACCACTAATTAGAAATAGCCGACCACTAATATGTTATGATACTTCTGGACCAGACTGCAATATAGATACAGGTTCTTGTACAGGATTGCTCAACCTCAGAGTTTTAAATCCATTCACCCCTCAGTGATTTTGCTCTGTCACACCCGACTACTCCATTTTTCTTACTATGGCAGGAACAGAAAATCTACATATAAATGAAACCTAACAGTATCCTGAAACCATGTTTCCTACCAAAAAGATAACCTACTGTACTTTGAGAGTGCATCTCAAGATGGATTACCGGTAGCTTACCTACCCACTGCTTTCTTCCACAACCCTTAAGAGTAACCAGGATGGGCTAATCTCTAAACTAGGCAATCTTTGATTAGATTCTTTTGATTCCTAGGGTGAAATATGTGTCCCTAATTGCCATAGCTATTAAACAACTGGTCTGCAATCTAATTGTTTCCTCATTTGTTTCTTCTCTTGGCAGATATGACAAAAACTTAGTGTTGGCCCAGGTCTGGGGTATTAGAAAAGGCACAATCATTGGATTCTTTCAAGGGTACATGTGGTTTATAATATTCCTGTGTTATGCTTTAGCATTTTGGTATGGCTCAAAACTGGTCATTGATACAAAAGAACTTACCCCCGGAAGTCTGCTCCAGGTAACTTTTATAAACATCATAACATCATGGGTCCTTGTTCTATTAAGTTTGCAATGACAGTATATGATGTATTTCTCAAGGCTTAATTTGGGTTCATACTTGAAGAAGATTCTACTTTAGGAAAGGCTGAGGTCTTCCTAACCGTGGTCTGCTTGCTGTGATTATCTGCATGGTTTGGATAGTGCATACTGTTGCTTATACCACCTGCTTTGGAGTCTCTTGTTTGAAGCTGTTTCCAAACTAGATATTGATCCTTACTATTTTGATTTAAAGGGAAAGTTGTAAAAGATTATTAGCAACATCGAGGTGGTAAAGATGTTGAAATCCCATCTTCACCAGGCTGAATGTGAGCCATTATCACTCATCATTTGCAGTGGGGCACTGGTGATCATTAGGATGTAGCAGCTCCACTATCATCTCATTTCTCTGGCTGATGTTGATGTAAAAGTTGTTCTCCTGACACCAGTTCTCCAAGCTCTCAATCCTATCCAAGATCAGGCCTAACACAACAGTGCTACCAGTTTCAATCCCTAGCTCCTTTGTCTCCATCTCAGACCCCTGTACCTAGCCCCACTGTACCCGCAAGCCAAGGAACCCCAGCCCCCAATGCTATAGCCCCAGCATCATGGTTGGGGGAGAGGAGGCCTCAGGGCTGGTCAAATTCAGAGCTGAGATGATTTTTGGTCCCAGTCCGCCACTGCTGATGGTATTACTCTGTACATATACAATATATATATATATATATATATATATATATATATATATATATATATACAGAATCCTCCCAATCAACAATGCTCCAATAACATGCAGTGTGCAGAATCCCTCCTAATTACCTCTTAACAGACAGTGTGCAGAATTTTCACAATCCCCCTATAACAAGTGCATTGTGCAAATTCCCCCCAATCCATCTATAACAGACAGTGTGTCAGAATCCCCTCCCCCCCCAATCACTGTGCTGAGGCAGGGAGTGGGGGATTCCAAAAATCTCCTTACCTTGCCTAGGATCTGGGATCTATCGATGCCCGATCTGTGTGTGCGCCGCCTGCCTGCCCATTCAGTTGCACAAAGTGAACAAAGATGGCTGCTCTGGGAGCGTTGCTAGATCCCAGGTGAAGGAAAGGGATTTGTTGGTATTGTTGTAATCGTCACCCTGTCCTCTCACTTTACCAGTGCTCCCGCCTGACTGTGTCCTGCAGCAGGGCAATCAGTGGTGCTGCAGTGCTGGTGAGCGGACATTCCTTTTGCATTCGCTCCATAAGACGCACCACCCCACTTTTGGGGGGAAAGTGTGTGTTACGAAGTGATAAATACACACACACACACACACACACACACACACACACACACATCATAAATATATATATCATAAATATATAAATACATAAATTATCATAATTATGATAATTATAAACATAGACCTGTCATAGTGGCATAACAATGTAATAATAGTGTAATAAGTTTATGATGTTTTTTACTGTTTATACCCCTTATTTACTGAAATCTTTTACTTTTTAGGTATTCTTTGGTATTTTGGTGGCGGCTATGAGTTTGGGCCAGGCCTCCCCATGTTTGGAAGCCTTTGCTTCTGGTCGGGCAGCTGCTACCCTTATATATGAAACAATAGAAAAGGTAAGCAGTTTAAATCTATTAATCATTAACTGAACACATTAACTCACTTTTGGGAACAAGTTATTAGGCAAAATATAGCCACCAGATTGATTGGCAGAGCAATTGGCAGAGGATTGGCAGAGAAATTGATGCGTGACATGATAAATAGTGTGGAGAAGCCACAATAATAAATAATAAATAAGCTCAAACTGGTCTGGCCGGTGCTGGTCTTCTGAGTCTGGGGAGCAGCTGTTGCAACCACAATGCTGGCATCTGTAGTGAGGGGGCATAGTTACCCCCCCCTCCTGCTAGGAACCTTTCATACCACAGAGGGGGAGCCATCATGGAACTCCTTTACTATTGACTAATTCTGTAATTGGAGGGGAGGGACAGGGAGGGGATTCCACAAAGGCTCCACCTCTGTGGTATAAAAGATTCCTTTCCCGTCAGCCAGGCATCAGCTTGGGGGGCCACCTGTGTCCCCCCTCACTACAAATGCTGACATAGTGGCTGCAACAACTGCTCCTTGGAATCAGAAGACCAGGATGGAGCCCCTGACTTGGGGGACCTATAGAAAGGACGCCCCCAGTGGGGAGGAGGAAGATGTATTTTTATAAACCGGTAAGGGTCCAAGGGAGTACAGTTAGCACAGAAATGTAAAATCATTTTACACACCCTCGTAATGTTCGCTCCTGTTTAAACCATGCCTTATTTTAACTTATGCCTTATTCTGAAAAAAGTGTGAAAATGAAAATTATTTTCTGAAGATTTTTTAAGTAAAGTTTATGGAATGAAGGCCTTTTGTTTTCTTGAAGGAGCCAGTTATTGACAGCATGTCCGATGAAGGTCATAAACTAGATAAGGTTCAAGGAGTGATCGAGTTCCACAATGTTAATTTTTACTATCCATCGCGACCTGATGTACAGGTAAGATTAATTATCCAGAAGAAGTATGGAACTCTGTGGGGGTAGTATAGTTCCTGTGTTTTCCATCTCTAGCGGGTGTAGACCATATGATCACATTTTAAAGGAAAACTGATGGAAGAGAAATTTGGGGACTGAATGATCTTCCAGTAAACACCCTAAGCCCCTAGTTCTAGCTGCACCACCTACAAAAATATGAAGGGGCGAATAAAGCATAGAGGTTTCTTTACCTGGGGGGGGGGGGGGGGGGGGGGTATTAAAAGCATCATTGAAGGACTGTCTATAAAATGCAAAGTCCACATTAGTTCTGGTTTCCTCCATTGCCATTCCTCAACTCAAGAGTGCCATTTCAGTCTAGTCATATTTGTATTCTGCCAGTGAGGCCTCATCCTTTTATCTGAGGGTTTAAGTATAGTGCACATCAGGTATAGTGTAATGAGGGTTAGGGTGGAATAGTAGTACAACTTGTGACCTGACTCTGAGCTCCAGTATCAAGAATATTTCAGTTTAAGATCAAGCAACTGATTCACTGTGCCCTCCATTGGGGCACAGTAAAAGAGTACTTGTGCACTGCAGGGTGCCATGGTTCTCCTATCTTGCACAAGGAACTTATATTCACATGGTGGGGAATCCAGTCCCAAAATTGCCAAGGACATTTTTTCACAGTGGCGATAGACTGGTTTTTAAGGGATAGAAAGTGAATTTCCAAACTTAACTGGGAAAGGGTGCAATGATCAGTAAACTTTAGGGGGTGTGACCATAGCCCGTGTCCCTGATTTGTGATTTTTAAGGGGTATTTTTGCAGGGTTGGTCAACCTTTTGAAAAGCACATGCCGTTTAAGTGGTGGTGTAACCAGTCGTGGACCAGAATGAAATGAAATGGTTCATATTTTTTTTTAAAGGCATAAAGAACCATACTGTTATTATACTGAAAGTGTTATCACACAATATTCTACCAATACACAGAATATAGGGGTTCCATATTTAGAGCTTATTCTTATACATCCTCTCTCTCTCTCTTTCTCTGTATTTAACTACTTTACAGGCCGGTTCTATCCACCACCCCACTTTATCCAGCATGCTTACATCCTTTCCCACATAATGTTCCTGTGTACACTCTTTCCAGTTTAACTTTTCAGCCCTGTATTCAGTTGGTTCTAGGGGCTACAGGTTGAGCGTGCCTTCATTAACACATTTATTTATTCATTCAGGGAGACAGCTATGGCAGGACTGATATTTGTAATTTATGTGGCTACAATAAAATAACAATTCAAAGCTATGTGTAGCATCAAAGTGCTGAGAATTATTTAATATAAAGGTTTTTGAAATCCACAGATATTAAAAGAGTTGAATATTTGCATCAGACCTGGAGAAACAACAGCATTTGTTGGGCCAAGTGGGTCGGGGAAAAGTTCTGCAGTTCAGCTTATACAAAGATTTTATGACCCAACAGATGGAAAAGTAAGTCGATCATTCATAATCTCCCCAACCCATATTGGTCCAGATCTAAATAAATAATATATGCCAGGGGGTCAGAACCAGTGGTACATGAGATCAGGTGGTACACCACAAGGCTGCAGACTGACCTGTACTCCAACCTAGGGCCTTATTTATCAAGGGATAGCGCCAGGTAGTGTCTCACTAGCGCCAAGTATCGCCAGCTATCGGCGGCTACCGACTCCAGAACGCCAGGCGGCGGACACAATCACGCATTTATCACGCTAAATGAGGCTAGCGCCGGCGAGAGCGTCACCTAGCGCGGGATTCATCATGTAGCGGACTGCAACGAACAGCGCAGCTGCTAATCCCATCACAGCGCCAGGTATGACCTCTCGCTACCTGGCGCTCTCCAATGCATTTCAATGGAGCAATCTTTAAATATTCATAATTCATTGATATTATTGTTTTGTTTTTTTTTTTTAAATGTGAAAAATTCTGTGATCACTTCGGCAATGTTAGATATTTTTTTAAGGTAAAAAAAAAAAAAAAAAAATTTGTGCAGAATTGATATTACAGGTCTGATATTAATGTATTCATATTACAAAATGTTTAGAAAAACTTGTTTAATTTTTTAATCAAAAAATATGGTTGTTTGGGGGTTAAAAACTACTTTTAAGCCATCGCCGCCAGCACTCTGGGGTTTAAACAAGCATTTCACAGCGCGAGAATTTTTTGAGTGTGATTTGTTAATGAATATGCTGGGAGCCGTTCGCTCTGGCCATTTGCTGTCAGGCGCACCCATACAGCGCGGAACCTGTCAAACAGCGACTCCTAACCCCGTATTCAACATTAACGCACACCGACTGAGTCGCTGTCAACAAGCGAACAACGGCCAAGCACAGCGAATACTAGCGGGCGCTGTGAAAATCACGCTACTGGCGCTCATCTGTCGCTACCTGGCGCTATTAATGAATCGGCCTCCTAATCTATACTTTAATCCAATCCTTTTTCTGCACTATAAGTAAACAACTGCTCCAAAATGCGATTAAATTATTTATGTGCATTTTGGTGATTTATGCACTTACCGTACTTGGTAAGTTGTTTTTGGTTGTTTTTTGTATTTTTAAAACAGTTTTAGGTTGCTGGTAACCCATATAGTATGTACCACCCAGCCAGTACCTGAAATCATTAGAAAATGGAAAGTAATACTTAGTAATAGTGACAGGGAGTCTAGTATAAGCTATTTATTAATAATGTTGAATAAATCAGTGTATTGGATCAATCTGTACTGTATATTAGTATATATTATGATGAAACAGATTTTAAATACCTTTTGAGACACTGCCTGACAATAATTGACACTGATGATAAATAACCACTAAGCTCCTAGTGAATCATGACATGTTATATTCAAAATAAAAATCTGATCTAAATGTGTAACCCATAAGTATTTACAGCTAATCATAAAACCCAACACAGGCTTGCACCATAGAATAGCAATAATATAATGTAATATAAGAAATATATACCCAATTCACCAAGGGTCGGGCAAAAAGAGAAAGAGGGACACAAGGACAAAATATGGGATAATGTTGGTCCGGAACATAGGTTCCTCACATTTCTTTTTCAAGTACCACTCCCTACCTAACTATCCAGGGGGTTTATTCATCAAGGGATAGAGGTAGGTAGTGCCTTGTAGCGGCAGGCAGTGTCTGGTGAACGCTGGGCGCTGTGCACAATTCCAACATTTATGAAGGCGATTCTGGTGAGCGACTCTAACAGCGCCATGTAGCGTCCGATTCATCATTACAGGTGGCTCAGTGTATAGCGCCGGTGCTCTAGCTTCCAGAGCGCCAGGTATTACCTGTCGCTACCTGTCACTCTCCCCATACATTTCAATGGACGTTCCTTTTATTCTGTTTAAATAGGGTTTTTTTTTTTTACATTTTTCTCTCAAATAATTGTGCGACCTCTCCTGGCCTAGAAAAAGTCATTTTTGAAAACATTTTTGTTTTTTTATATTTATATGCAGAATTGTCATTATAGGTTTGGCATTAATGTCACAATGTTACAATAATGTAATTCCATGTGTTTTCACTTTGTTACTGGTGAATATGTGTTCAAAAACACTTTAATCACACATCGTCTGCCGCTCTATGCTATAGCGACCAGATCCAGAGCACCGACGCTGGTGTGAGTCGCTGAGAGTCGGTCGCACTGATCTGGCGCTACCTTTCGCTCCCTGCAATGCTGTACTGGTGTGGTGCCGGCCAGGTTACTACAGCGCCTGAGGCGCTCGGTTACAGCGCCCGATAGCCGATCACAGCATATACTAGCGGTCGCTCTAAGCGCTGCTATACAGACGCTCATCTGCCGATACCTGGTGCTAGTAATGAATCAGCCTCTCCGAAACTACCTGGGTGCTACGTATGGGTTGTCAGTCACTATTAATGGGTTGAATCAGCCACTGTCTTGATCTGGTGCAGTGCTGCTGAACATTTTGCAATGTTCTAGTTCTGCATTACTGGAATCCTAATTCCATTAAAGTTTACAGGCGAACAACGATATTAAAGGTCCCTCTATTTGGGCAGGCTGATTATCATTAGCGGCAGGTAGCGACAGATGAGCGTCTGTAGCAGGCATTTTCAGAGCGCCCGCTAGTAGTCACTGTGCTCGGCCGTGAGTCGCTACTTTATAGCGACTCAGTCGCTGTTCAGTAATGGTGAATACATTGTGAGGAGTCGCTATTTGACCAGTACAGCGCTGTATGGGAGCGCATGGTAGCGACTGCTCATAGCGACCGACTCACACCATATTCAGGAAAAAAACAGCCTCACAAATCTCTGGCGCTGAAAAATAGTTGTTTGAAGCCCAGAGCACAGGAGGCGGTGTGTTTAAAGTCTGTTTTTCAGCATCTATCAACTAGTAACAAAGCGAAAACATATGGAATTACATTGTAACAACATTGTAACATGAACACTTTAATGGCAGACCTGTAATGTCATTTCTGAGGAAATATATAAAAAATGAAAAAAATATGAAAAAACTGCTATTTCAATGCCAGAAGAGGTCACAGAATTATTTGTGATTTTTTTGAAAAAAAAAAACCAGTTTAAAGAGAAGAAAAGGATCGTCCATTGAAATGTATGGGAGAGCGCCAGGTAGCGAGAGGTCATACCTGGCGCTGTGCAAGGCTGAACGCTGACGCTGTTCGCTGAGGCTGTAAAAATGATGAATCATACGCTACATGGCGCTATTCCAGTCGCTCAACAGATTCTGCTTGATAAATGTGTAATTGCGTGCCGTGTCCAGCGTTGACCAGTCGCTATCAGTTGCTACCTCTCATTAACCAGGCGCTACCTGACGCTATCCCTTCTTAAATAAGGGCCTTAGAGTAAAAGAAGACCAACGTTAGCCAATCTCTGCACCGGAATTATTAGTAAAAGTGTGAGCTAGAGGTGCCTTGTTTTGTAAGCAAGTAAACTGCACACTTTTTAGCATTTGCATTTTTACAACATAGGATTCATTCTTTTTATTCCTCATGTTGTAGGTGACTTTGGACGGCCATGATATTCGCACTCTGAACATTCGGTGGCTGCGCTCTGTAATGGGGGTGGTTGAACAGGAACCCGTCTTGTTTGCCACCACCATTGCTGAAAACATCAGATACGGCCGCGACGGGGTCACCATGAATGACATTATCCAAGCAGCTAAGGAAGCCAACGCCTACAACTTCATCATGGATTTACCTCAGGTAAAATGAGGCAAAGAGGATTTGGTGCAAATGTAATGTTTTTAGATTACAAATTAAATAAGCTGACAAATCCAATTCCAAAAGAGGATAATGACCACTGGCTATTTTAAGATATGAGAATGAAACGTTCACTGTACACATCACGTGCGCAATTGACACATTACAAAACACACATTAGGCCTGATTCAGCACCATGTGAGATTGAATTTGCACTTTATTTGAGGAGAATTTCAGATTTTGCCAGATTCTGCAAAATCTGTGGATTTAATCCATAAACAATTTCCACACATGCGGATAAAATTTGCAACTGCTGAAAAAGTTTGCATTAAAATCTGTCTTGAAGGTTTTTTTTAAGGTTCGCTTTGCAATCTACCAAATGCTTTTTTCAGTAAATTTTTTTTACTGCGGCATGGCTTTTTCACTGAAAGTGACATGCTGTAAGATTATATAAATCATGCTCCCCCCCCAGCCAGCCCATCCAGGCAGCAGGCATAGCGTCTGTTTAATCGCCACTGAGCCCCCGGTTACCAGCCTCTATCCTTCGGACTCCTTACCAGTTCAAAAGCAGTAAAAAAAAGTACATTAAAAAAATCACCAGTAATATTTTATTAGACAAATTTCAACTATATTTACCTTATTCCGACATCTTTCCTGCACTGCCTATCTGTAAATGATGCAAGTGGGGCATTAATATCAGATGCATCCAGACAGAGAAAAGCCTCTGTGGAATCTCCCCCTTTTTATCACTGGAGGGGAGCGATACCCCAGGAAACCCCCCTCCCCCAGAGTGACATATCTAAGTGAAGCCCCTGAGGTATTAAAGCGGACCAAAACCCAAATTTTTTTTTCGCATCACCTGATTCCCCCCCCCCTCCCCGGGTAGCTTTTATCAAATTTCACTGCTCCTGCTTCACTCTGTTCCAGCTAATGCCACCAGGTTATAGGCAGAAGTCCCACCTCCTCAAGTCACTGCCATTGTTGTGGCAGTGATGTCTTTGCCCGACTTATGCAATGAACGATCACCTGCCACCTGAAAGAGAGGGAACGCAAAAGACTGATTGCTCAAGGACAATTCAAAAGACAAAATATTTAGTATCGTCGGGGGCTTTGGCCATAATTATTTCACAAGTTTAATGGGTTTTGGTCCACTTTAAAGCCTTGCTGCCCAGCTCCCCATATTACTCCTGGCTGGCAGCCAGGATGGAAACTTCAAGAGATTCTGGCTGCATTGGAGGCTGCCATTGACATTGAAGCCACTGAAAACCTGGATAAAGACCCTGGGGAGGGACCCAGAAGGCCCCTGGGGGATGAGGAAGAGATGGATGGAAGGCATACAAGAAGGAGGGAAGGTGGAAGCTGAGGGGGAGGTAAAAACCAAGCAGGGCATAGTGGAAATGTGTCACGAACTATGATGGCCCTTTATAAATAAACAATAATAGGAATGCATTTAACCCAACCATGCAGTGAGAATAAAACACAAACTCATCAATGAACCACACCAGTGAACAATGAGTGCACACATGCCCGGAGCAGTGAGCTGCTGCAACAACAGAAGGGAGCCGTTGGGGTGTTAGGTGCCTTGCTCAAGAGCACTTCAGTCATGTCCCAGCCGCATTTCAAACATGCATCCGCTAGGCCAGCTATACTCAACTTGCGGACCGGGGTCCGAATGACCTCAGCACCAGATTTCCGGACCCCTGCCCTGACAGCCCTGCACTAAGTTGTTTCTGTGTTGCTATGGTCAGAGCTGCCGCCTTGATCGGTAATGTAGTGCTTAGTCTCCCTGCCAGTGTCATGGCTCCCTGGCACCTAGCATTGCAATATAAAGTACTGCACGAGTGGGAAGTGGCATTGCAAGGTACACACAAACTATGGCCCTTATTTATGAAGGAATAGCGACAGGTAGCGACTGGTGAGCGGCCGGTAATGACGGGCCCCGCCACGAGAACGCCGGCTCCCCACCACAATCACACATTTATCAAGCCAATCCTGCTTAGTGGCTGGGATAGCGCCATATAGCTCATTCATTCATCATTATTCCAGCCTACAGGGCCAGCGTCCGACCTTGAACAGCGACAGGTATGACCTCTCGCTACCTGGCGCTCTCCAATGCATTTCAATGGAACAATCTTTAAATATTAATAATTAATTAATTAATAATTAATTGTTATTAATGTTTTTTTTTTTTAATGTGAAAAATTCTGTTACCACTACTGCCATTTTAGATTTTTTTTAAGGGGAAAAAAATTAAAAAAAAATGTACAGAATTGATATTACAGGTCTGATATTATTGTATTCATATTACTAAATTATTTAAAATACTTTTTTTTAACACATCGCCTCCAGTGCTCTGGGGTTTAAACATGCATTTCACAGCGCTTGAATTTTTTGAGCGTGATTTTTTGATGAATATGGTGGAAGCCGGTCGCTCTGACCAGTCGCTATCATGCGCACCCATACATCGCGGAACCTGTCAAATAGCGACTCGTCACCTTGTATTCAACATTACGCCTCACCGACCGAGTCGCTGTCAACAATCGGACAACGGCCAAGCACAGCGACTACTAGCGGGCGCTGTGAAAATACCGCTACAGTGGCTCAACTGTCGCTACATGTCGCTATTAATAAATCAGCCTCTTTGTTTCTCGGTCTCTTTACCCCATCCAATCCAAGGTTGATTTCTAACTATCCACCCCGCCCCCGCGACAGCCCTCCACCTGGACCTTCAGCTGTCAGTGGATGCCTTTAAATGGACCTTTACAAGAGGTGGTTGAGTACCCCTGCGCTAGGCCATGGCTGCTCCACTGAAGGGCAGAGGGGGACCAAGGGAAAGTGGCAAGAGATGGAGGGAATGTTGAAAACAGGGATAGGGGAAGGTATAAACAAAGAAAGTGAAAAACAGGTCCAAAAGAGACAAAGAGAATGTGGAAAAAGATGGGAAACAGGAGATTAAATAAAAGATGGAACTATCGCATAAAAAGAGAAAGATGGTGAGAGGAAAAGGCAAGAAGATGCAGACAAACAAAAAAACAAAAGAAAGAAGAAAAAAATAGGAAATAATGGATGCACAAAAGAGAGATCTATAATGTATATAGGTGAAATGTGTGAAAAAAGACTGCTGAGCCAGCTGAGAGCTTTTTCTCGGAAGGGTGTCTGAATCATGTCTCTTGGAGCCCTCCTCCCCCTTACAGAGAGACTATGATGGCACCCTGTGTGACTGCACAGTCTGTACACCTAAAAGCCATTGGGATGCCCCTAGGGACATATGTAAGAGGTTGGATGTAAAAAATTGGTGCGACAGTTGTGCTCTTTTATTTACTTTTTTTTAATTGCCTGAACTATCTTTTTAAGTCAAAAATTCAGTGAATTGTGCTTTTTCTTGTAGAAGTTTGACACGATGGTTGGAGAAGGAGGCGGACAGATGAGCGGAGGACAGAAGCAGAGAATTGCCATTGCTCGTGCCCTGATCAGGAATCCAAAAATCCTCCTGCTTGATATGGCCACATCGGCTCTGGACAATGAGAGCGAATCTATTGTGCAACAGGCTCTGGATAAGGTCAGTTGATAAGAGTAACATATTTAAAATTGATTAAAGTAATAAAAATGCCCTACAGACTATATTCCAATAATATATTTATTCATCTATGACATTTTAATTACGTTAATTGTATTTGAGCTATTGCAGCTTAATGGAGCACTATCGTGAAAAGTGGCCCATAAAAAATCCATATAAATTTGCTGGATGGCAGGAAGAGAGGTCACTTATACACCTGGCATCAAGAAATATCCTGCCAGGCTTGTTTTTCTTTCTTCAAATGAAAGGAAAAGGACATCCGGGGTGACAGGGTCTGTCACCCCTGATACACTAAATCTGTCACCCCTGGGTTTTATTCCTACCATAAGAAAATAAACAACAAGCTTGTCGGGAGTTTTATTCAGTTCGGGTGTATAAGTGACCCCTCCTCTCATTAGCCGATGTGTTTATATGGATTTTTAACATTACACAATTTTGTGACTGTGCCCCTTTATAGATGTGTTGAGCAAATGATTGGGTTCTAAATTGTATAACATTTACAACTGAGAATAGAGAGATCATACATGTCAGACTGTCTATCTACTAATCTTTTCCTTGATTTGCCTACCTGTATCCCCAAAGGCCAGGGAGGTATGGACGAGCCCGGTGCTTCCTCAGGGGTGAACACTGGGCCCGCACTGATGGGCATAGGGGCTGTTGCCCTTGAATGGCCAAGGCACCTCTGTTTGGCTTTCGAGCTATGGGGATCCCAGCTCCTATGCCTAGTGTGCCGGCTGGTAGCTTAAAGAAGAGGACTGCAGGTCATGATAAGATCTATTTTGCATTGCATTGCTACATGTTTCCCCACTTTCAACCTCATTGGCCTTAATTATCACCAGTGGTACCAGTAACACTGGTTGGGAACCCCTGGCCTAGTCCATAGCGTGCTGTTTTAAAAAAAAGTTATATTCTTACCTCATTGGAAAAAATGATGTACCTAACCTGTAAAGAGCCCCATGGCAGATACACATACAGTGTTTTTTCTTAAAGGAGCCACAGCACTCAAAATAGTTAACTTGCTGACCAACCTACAATCTGTCTCTAAACTTGGTTAAAAACAGAGGCTCGGTCACACAAATCTGCAGAAGTAGCTTAAGCTGCACCACCAGCGCCAAGGTGCCTCTGTGGGGTGCAGTCCTAACTCTAATCTCTGAGAGCCCCATTTGGGACATACAATGCAATAGATAAATTGGGAGCAGGCTTACCTGAGGTTGCCCTAAACCTCAAGTGCAAGGGTCAAAGACCTTGCAATACAGCCTAGACCCCACACCCCATGTGCTTGCACAAATTCAAAAGAAATTGCCTGGGGCCCCTGGGCAAGATCACCATCATGGTCAGGGTCATTTCTTGCTCGGAGGTGCTAGGTACCCCAGCACACTAGCAACCCACTGTACCAACAGACACAGGTGTCATGCGATAGCCTGTGACATATCATGGCAGGGGAATAGCTAGGGGCGAGCAGGTCGGGGGACGCCAAAGGGGGACCTGAGAACAGGTGGGGCCGTCATTTCCAATCTTTGCCCCAGGTGCCAGAAGCCCAGCTAATCCTCTGTATTATGGAGCCTTGCAGGAGCCAGGAGTTGTATACAGGACACCTCATGCTACAGACTCTACAGCAGCTTTGTCCACCACCCAAGCCCATGATGGGTGCAGTAGCATAGTAAATATTACATTATTTTTTATGACACCCACCAGGAACATAGGAGTGGGTTGAGCTGGAAAATTATGGTAGCGCAATAAATTTTGAAAATGATGAACGAATGTAGATTGTTTATTAAAATTGGCCTTTTGTAACCAAAATTAATAAATTACCCTGTCTGGTTTTTCATGAAACACAGTATTTATTTGCATTTTATTATTGGATATATTTTTTTCGCAATACTGCTTCTTTAACGTAATGTCGGTAAAATCCTTTGTTACTGGCATGAAGCCAGCTTGCTTTTGTGATTGTAACCAATGTTTATGAAGCTTCGTAACATAGTACGGTGTGTTTAGGTTGACAGCACATATCTAGAATGTGTAGCGGAGGAAGGGATTATTATCCTGATACATTGACCGAGGTTCATAATACAGCAGGGTGACCTCTAGCACATGCGGTTTGGCCTCAGTTAACATTTAGGTTTCAGGTCACAAGTCACAACCAGTGCAGTTCACCAGGGAACATTGTGTTTAGCTTGTGTTGTGGTCTATCTACACTGTAAACCCATAAGCTACAAAAAAAAAACCGAATAACTATGTTTCAATTAGATAGAAAAAAAATAAATGTTTCTTTGAAAATAATATCTTTTAGTGGCTAAAACGTTACAATATAGTTTACATGTCTGCTGTAGCATTATAAATTATCTTTACTTGCAATAGATTTGTTTGTGTCTCTCATTAGAGTTAAAGGTAAATAGAGCCAGAACACTGCTGATTAGGTTTGTGTAGAGTCAAACAAAATGTTGGCACTATTCAGGTGCCAACTTTATTCTTGTTTTTATTTTTATAACCTTTTTGTTTTATTTGTGTGCAGAAATATAGATAGCATACCGAAAACTGGGGAACTGGCTCGTGTCATAGTCTAGTATGACAAGCTGTAAAACAGTATAATGGTAACACTGAGCAAATAACTTTTGCATGCTCATGTTGTGTGATGAGAAACTCTACATTTATGTCCCAGGCACGCACTAACTTCCTTCCACCTCATCCCCCCATTGACAACAGTGTAAAATGAGCCATTTCAAAGCATCTAAAAATCACCAATTATATGTAAATTCCCTATGCATTCTAAACAAAGCCACTTTCTTCGTTTCAATTTCTGGGCCATGGCTGAGCTGGAGAGGGCATGTCATGTGCAGATTTATAGTCATGATGTGCTCTGCTGTGGTCAGAGACAGCTGTGGGACCACCGTGGCTTGCCATGGTTACTCATGCTGAGAGCTCCAGTGGACAGAATAGCTGGGAAAATAAACTTTCTTTTGCGTGGTCCTGGAGAAATAAAAATTGAAAGGAGGGGCAATTTTGGATTCCTGCTATGGCTTCTACGCGGTGCTGCAGAAGGTGGAGGATAGGCACATGGAACATACATAAGGGAAGCTGCTTGCTGCCTTATTATTGCCTTTGGGTTTGAGTTGAATAACTCTCCATAAGGGTTCTGTATTTAGGACTGTTCATGAACCTATGTCAGTGTGAAATATTGGGAGGGATTATTTATTAATCCCCTCCACCCAGTGCTGAGCCTGATTCGGGAAAACATGACCTACCTGAGCAATGGTGGGCTGCCATTCCCCCGCTGGGAACAGTGTTTTTGTGTTGTAAGCTTTCATCCCGAATGTGACTGCTTAGTCATACAAAATTAGCACATTCTCAGATACCTGCATTAGATTATTGTTAGGGATTTTCATATATTTTGCTGCATTTATTCTACCTTCACAATCATTTGATTATCTACTCAAACGAAGCTTTTGCTTCTAAATTGTAACTCCAAACATGGCATTCATTTGAATAGTTAATAAGTTACATTTTTTCCTCTATTCAACTTCAAAGGGCTCCAAAGATTATTCACACATTGCCTGTTTGTTCTCTCTACTCCCAGCATTGTCTACAGGACAGAAGTCATGTTGATGAACCCTTACTGAAAACGATATACCTGTTCCTGAATTTTGTCCAGTTTTGTCACCCATAAAGCATTGTGAGGGGCAAAAGGCTGAGATGTGGCAGATGAAATGTATCTGCAATGCTACATCAGAGTCTTTATGCAATATGGTCAATATGGTCACAAACCAAGTATGAGGCTGCAGTGAAGCTGGACTTTTGCTGTGCTTAATGCTATGATAGAGACCTGAAAATGGTGGACCTGCTGTGATGGGACCTACATTTAGTAGCTGGCACTGATTAGCAGTCCCGAATGTACTCAGGTGATGTGGCAGTTTGGAGAACATTAGCAGAGGCATGGTCACAGTGGGGTAATGATCACCAGTAGGGCAAAGCACTCCATTTATTGTGAAACAAGGCTAGTGGTCGACAACAGGGCAAAGTACTGGGATGTGGCCAGATGTGGCAGTGATTGGCAACAGGGATTGGAACTTGACATTGTCAGACAGGCAACAATTGACAACAGGGTTTCAACGGCATAACAGACAAAAGGACACAGTGACTGAGCTGGAACAGACAATACAGTCAGTGCTGTGCTGTTCCTGGGAACAACTTTAAATTAGGGAAGGGTTGTCATGCCTGACAGGATGCAGCAGGCAGAAGTACTGCTTCCATATTCAGACACTGCCAGCAAATGCCAGGCAATTGTGCCACTTGCAACTGCACCCCTAGAGGTGTGGCAATGGCAGACACATAAATACTGTGACAGGCCTTTTCCTTTGTAAACAGTGAAATCTATTCACAAAGTTATGTCACTGTTACATAAGGTTATGTATTTCTGAAGCTTCGAGAGATCATCAAGGTCCACTGAAGAGACCATATTGTAACCGTAATTTTAGTTAGCACATAAAAAGCTGGTTTTTTTGCATTTTCTCTTGTATTTGTTTGTATTTGTTACCTTACTATTTTGATCACATTGTTCTTCAGAGATGGGACCGTTAATCAGTAGCGCCCTTTTCTTATCTTGATAATCTGTTATCACTGCTTGCAATCACTTGGTAGCCCAAGCTAACAGCTTGTCATATAGCTATTTGTCATCTATAAAACACACTCCAATGCTGCTTTCATTTGTGACAATCCTTTTTATGTTGTATGTTTTAGGTAAGCAATGGAAGGACAACCATTTCCATTGCTCATCGACTCTCCACTGTTCGGTCAGCAAATGTCATTGTGGGATTCGATGGTGGCAGGGCAGTAGAGACTGGAACCCATGAAGAACTATTGAAAATTCAGGGTGTCTACTTTACTTTGGTCACACTGCAGAACCAAAATGTGACACAAGGTAATTGAAAGGAATGTATAAGTATAGAAAAGGGATTAATTTGAGTCCTGGTACTTAGTTCTGTAATAATGTTGCCAGTTCCCTGTTGAGTTTTGTTACACATCCCTGCTTCCAGTTATATTGCCAACTGAACAAAATATTTGCAGGTTCTGATATAGCTTTGTAGAACACTAATTGAATAATAAGCTATTAATAAGTAATAAACTATTCATTGAATAATTAGCACTTAATTGAACCATGAGCGCTTTATTGAAAAATATGCAGTAGGTCTTAATTGAATAACGAGCAATAGGTGGTTTGAAATATACTTTTGAATTAAATGCAATCAAAGTTGAAATACTCCAATACAAACATTATAAATACAACTCAATATTTCAATACTTTGTCATGACCGCTTATGCAATTCTAGTATTATCGGAAATTTGGTACTCACTTCTTCACAGCGAACATCACCACAGGATGGCAATAATCATCATCTAAGGCCCTTATTTAAAGTGGACCAACACCCAGGATTTTGACTATCCTGGGTTTTGGTCCACTTCGGCGGGGCACCCCGATCGGGGTGCCCCGCTGTGTGAAACCCCCCAGAAACCCCAAAAAACTCACCTCTCAACGCTCCCACGTGAGCGCCGCAGCCAATCCCCGCCAACGTCCAGGCGGGGATCAGGAACGTCCAGGCCGCTTCCGCCGCCGCCGCCTCCCGCGCGTCACTCTCGGCGCGCGCGCGCCCCCGCCGGCCATTCACAGAGGGCCGGCGCGGGCGCGCGCACGTCTGGAGGGGTGCGCGGGAGGCGGAAGCGGCGGCGGATCAGGTAAGGTGTTTTTGGGGTTTCTGGGGGGTTTCACCCCGCGGGACATCCCGATCTCGGATGTCCCGCGGGGTGGGGGGTGATCGGCCCGGGAATCTTATAGATTTCCGGGCCGATCACCCCTGGGTGTTGGTCCACTTTAAGAGAGGATAGCGTCAGGTAGCGCCTGGTTAATGAGAGGTAGCGACAGATAGCGACTTATCAACGCCGGACACGGCACGCAATTACACATTTATCAAGCAGAATCTGTTTAGTGACTGGGATAGCGCCATGTAGCGTCTGATTCATCATTTTCACAGCCTCTGCGAACAGCGCCGGCGTTCAGCCTTGCACAGCGCCAGGTCTGGCCTCTCGCTACCTGTCGCTCTCCAATACATTTCAATGGACGAACCTTTTCTTCTATATAACCGGGTTTTTTTTTCCCAAAAATCACAAATAATTCTGTGAACTCTTCTGCCATTGATAAAGCTGTTTTTTCACAATTTTTTCATTTTTTAAATATTTCATTACAGGTCTGCCATTAAAGTGTTCATGTTACAATGTTATTACAATGTAATTCCATATGTTTTCGCTTTGTTACTAGTGGATAGATGCTGAAAAACACACTTTAAACACACCGCCTCCTGCGCTCTGGTCTTCAAACAAGCATTTTTCAGCGCCAGAGATTTGTGAGGCTGTTTTTTTCCTGAATATGGTGAGTCGGTCGCTATGAGCAGTCGCTAACATGCGCTCCCATACAGCGCTGTACTGGTCAAATAGCGACTCCTAACAATGTATTCAACATTACTGAAGTGTCGAGCCACGGCTGAGCAAAGCGACTACTAGCAGGCGCTCTGAAAATGCCTGCTACAAACGCTCATCTGTCGCTACCTGGCGCAAATGATGAATCAGCCTCAAAGTTGAAAAAATATATTGAAAGGATGCACACCACACAAGTAGTTTATTTTGCACTTAATACAGTGTATTATATAAAATTATTTAAATTAAATTTAATAATTTATACAAAACTAGTAGTAATCACAAGCAAAAGGATACACAACGGCCAAATCCATAGATGTAATTATTGTCCATAATCCTCAGGAGACTAGTGTACCTCATGTAAAGAAGAGAGAGAATATTACAAGTAACTGTACATAGTAATATAGTAATAGTAATATAGTAGTCTATGTCTATGTAATAATTGATTACCAATGAAATTAGAATGATAATGGAGTTGTTTAGGTCCTCCTGAGGGATAATCATCATCTACCCATAAATCATCACACCAAGAGACATTACTGGTGGGAAGTAGAGGGTAGCCCTTGTGTGGGAACTAAAACAACAGCAAGATACGGCACCCCCCAAACTTGTGTGAGGGTCTACCTTCCACCTCTGCTCTGTCTTTAAACCCCTTTTGCCAAGAAGGAGCAGCCATTCTCCAATCAGTAAAAGAAATATCTAGAACTTGCTAGAATTGGGTGGAATTTCATACTCAGATGGCATAATGACTGGTTCTGCTTCTGTGTGAAAAGGTTTGAGCGATAGCAATATAACAGAAGAGCTGTTTATACAGTTGCAGAAAAATGTTCTCAGCGTCTAGCAGGTTAATTACTGG
Organism: Gastrophryne carolinensis; assembly: GCA_027917425.1. Lineage (NCBI taxonomy): Eukaryota > Metazoa > Chordata > Amphibia > Anura > Microhylidae > Gastrophryne > Gastrophryne carolinensis. Next base: position 224,925,943 of record CM051240.1, on the reverse strand, counting down.
GCAAGGTAGCTATGGAGGCCATTTTGTATCCCTAAACTATGGCTCGGGGTAGCCATCTTATATCCCTAGACCATCTGATCTCTGTTTGTACTACAGCAGTCAAAAGTTTGGCTGAACAAAAGCATGCTGGGAGCAATTAGGTGGGGGGGGGGGGGGGGGGTCAAGATTAGAGCTCACAGCTCAAGCATTAGACCAATTTAGCTCACAGGAGTTTGATATATTTATCCTGCTGGAGGTCAGGTAAGTATATAATTTTTAACATAAATAATCCCTTTTATCTCCTACATTTAATTGAGAAAATGTAAATGTACAAAGTTCAAGTTCAACCAAGAATGTTGGGGTAGGGGAAGTTATTTTTTATTTTATTTTATAGGTATTTTTTTGTTTTTTTACTGGTAACCGCTAATAGTAACTGTTAATGTTACTTTCTTCTAAATAAGCATCTAATCCTTTTTTGAATCTGTCAGCAGTTGATGCTGTAACAAGCTTCTGTGGGAGGCTATTCCATAGATTTATAGTTCTTATGGTAAAAAACAATTGTCGCCTCCGGAGACTTATATGGGCCATTTATATATGTGCAAGAGCGTTTACTATACGCATAGGTAGTATATAAGGCAATGTATCAATATAAAAGCAGGACACGAAGGACTGTGCTGCATGGTCAGCACACTCATGATTCATTTGGTCCCAACCACATAAGATATTTGGCTAAAACAGCCAGCAAAAAATGTAATCCTTTATGACTTTCGAACAAATACAGATTTTGGTAGCTGTTCGTGCTGCATGCATTTATAATAAATTCTTCTTTAATTTGATCTCATGTCAAACTTTTATTCCAAACCTGGCCTGGAGCTTCACCCAACCCTAACCTATAATCTGATTCTTCAAAAGTGCAAAGGTTGGCTAACCCATGACCCCCTATTGGTAACTGGACGGGAAGGCCGATTCATTAATAGCGCCAGGTAGCGACAGATGAGCGACTGTAGCGTGATTTTTTCAGCGCCAGCTAGTATTCGCTGTGCTTGGCCGGCGTTAGCTTGTTGACAGCGACTCAGTCGGTGTGCGGTAATGTTGAATACGGGCTTAGGGGTCGCTGTTTCACAGGTTCAGCGTTGTATGTGAGCGCCTGACAACGAATGGCCAGAGCGAACGGCTAGCTTCATATTCATTAACAAATCACGCTCCGAATTTGCTGTCGCTGTCTATTACTTGTTTAAACCCCAGAGCGCTGGCGGCGATGGGTGTTAACTAGTTTTTAACCCCTAAACAACCATATTTTTTGATTGTAACATTATACATGTTTTTAGAATCATTTTGTAATATGAATACATTAATATCAGACCTGTTAGATCAATTCTGCACAAATTTTTTTTTACATTTTTTTTTAATTAAAAATAAATCCTAACATTGCAGAAGTGGTCTCCGAATTTTTGACGTTAAAAAAAAAAAAAAAAAAAAAATTAATACCAATTAATTATGATTAATTATAGATTGCTCCATTGAAATGCATTGGACATCGCCAGGGAGCGACAGCTCATACCTGGCGCTGTGAAGGAATTTGCAGCGGCGGTGTTCGGTCCAGGCGGCTTCATGATGAATGCCGCGCTAGCCGTCGCTCTCGCCGGCGCTAGCCTCATTTTGCTTGATAAATGCGTCATTGTGACCGCCGCCGGGCGTACTTGAGTCGGTAGCCGCCGATAGCTGGCGGTACCTGGCGCTCGTCAGACACTACCTGGCGCTAGCCCGTGATAAATAAGGCCCCTAGTGAAGGACTGTATTTAGTCCACTGTCAGTGGCATAACCAATTATTTTCAAGGCTCCGCAAACTTTGTAGGATATTTTAAACTCTTTTTGATGAGAGAGAGAGTATTTAAATTCCCCCTGATTTTTTATTTGTGTTGATGTGAGCATAACCTAAATAAACAAAATATTTATCTTTCAGAAAAATCTGCAACTGAAGACCCTGATTCAGAGCTCACCGGGACATTTAACAAAGGGAGCTACCAGGATAGCTTTAGGTTTGTGTGGTTATTCTTGATTTTATCTAACTTGTCTTGTCGATCTTGAATTTGATTTCCAGCCACTGTTTCCCCCATCCTCTGGGAATCCTTAATAAGGACAGTCGAAACGGATGGGCAACCCACCCAAATTTTGTGTCCAGCAAGTTTTGCCGAATTTTGAATACATTTTAAATACATTGAAATCAATGGGCACACACACTTTGGAGGGTGGCTATGGTGGTGGTGGTGATTGAGGGGTTGTAGGGTGTGGAGCAGAAGTGCGCTGCTTTAACTCACCTCTGTCCGCGATCCCCTGTCTGTCAGTGGCGGCAGCATTTGAAACCATGCCCCAGCTCGCACTACAAAAAGATGGCTGATGGAAGACACTCCTAGTGCTCACTCATGGGAGCAGGTGGACATATTCTTGTAGCCCCAGCTGGAGCTGGTTTCAAATAACACCACTATCATTGCTGACACTGCTTTGCCACTGCTAACAGAAAGTGGATCGGGCAGAGGTGAGTTACAGCAGCTTTCTTGCTGGAGCAACCTTAGGTGAAGTGGGCTGCTCAGTGTTTCTGTGTTCAGGCCGGATGCCAAACTCAAACACTTTTTTTTGACTAAAGTTCAGGTTTGGGGACTCGAACTGCTGCTGTTCGGGTTAGCCCATCTCTAATGGTCGATAACAGAATACTCGCTGTGGAGACTGATGGTGAGGTATGGAAAGGATAACTCAATTTTACTTTAATTGCTGTGAACAGACCTAGAAACCATACCTAGGCGATTTTACTCCTGATGCTATTAAAAGATTTGTGAAGTTAATTAATGTGGACCCATGGGCATCCCAAAATGTGTATCCCCTTTTAAATTGAATCCCCTAAAAGTGGCAGAAAGCCTTTCTGCCAGGCCACGACACAAGCCAAGTTACCTACTGGCAACCCCACAAAGTTAAAGCTAATCAGTCAAGTCAATTAAAGCTTAGTAAACTGTTCATCTCCCCGGGCAATCAGTGATGTAAGCCATTTGAAAGGCCTTAACCCCATGCAGATATTGTGAAATAGCAGGCAGTTTCTGTGCTAATGAACTACATAGAAGCTTCCTCTTGATTTACACCTGAGATCCCTGCTTCTCAAAAAAAGTCAAAATCTCTGTGCAATCATCCCTTATTTCGGATCCATCAGCTGTAATGACTTATCATTGCTCTGCTCACAGTTGAGAGCGCCTAGAAACATTTTAGATACATTAATTACACAAAATGATCTGCGGCTACCTCACAACTGCCATAACATGAAGACACAAATGTAACAGCTTCCCCCTCACACAGAATTCCTCCAGCATCTGTTTATTCAGTATGTGTGTTGAATGATAGGCAATCTGTTCTGTGTTTCTGAGGCATATATACCTCTCAGTTTGGTGTAAATTGCGGCTGGCACAGCTTCCCCCTCAAGTGTAGGCAGGACTGTCAGGTGTTTGATAAGATGGTCACGCCCCCTTAATTCTAGGAGAACACATGTCCCACAACATGTGCATGGGGTTAAGCCCCCTCAGACAGTTTATGCCACTGATCATCAGAAGGGCAGATTAGGGGACCAATTTATTAAACTATATATTTTTGACTGGAGGCTGCTTTAAGTTGTAGTTAAACTTTATCAAAAAGACAGTGGTCAATCTATTCCAGAAAATTGTTACAATGTGACTGCCATATGGGGTTTTTCTCCCAATATCTGACTATTCATGTGTCCTTTGTGTCTATGTCGTTCAGGCGCTCAATAAGGCAACGTACAGCATCTCAGCTTTCCAACCTGTTTCCGAGTACCTTGTCTGGTGCTATGAATGGCTCCCTTGTGATGCCTAGTGATTTTGTTATTAACGACCAAAAAAAGGTAAGATTGGATACCAATGCTGAAAGATGACTTGTTTCAATAAGGGGCAAATACTAACTCTTTATACTATAGGAGATGTTATATATACTGTTAAAAATACATTTGGCAACAGTGTATTTTGTATGTATGGCAAGTGCATGAAACACATGAAATGCACATAAATAGTTTTCACCAGCTTTTGGAGCAGGATGAGGATAGAGGGAGTGTAGAAAAAGGAAAGGGGGTAGAGAGATCAAAGGAATATGACGAGAAATATAGAGAGAATGTGCAAATGAAAGCAAGATGGAAGGAATGTGGGAAAAAGAGAGAGTGTGAGAGATCGAGATGAGAATACTGTTTAAAAACAAGAGACTAGAGGCAAAAGAGAGAGAGCAAGAGAGTTAAAAAGGGGTAGAAAAAGAGAAGGAAGAAATTAGGAATGCAGAGACGAAAGAAAGCGAGAGAAAGAAAAGCGAGAGAGAGAAAGAGGGACAGAAAGAAATGGAGAGACAAAAAAAGCGAGGAAAATGCAGGAATCAAGAGATAAAAGGGAAACTGGGGAGGAGAACAAAGGGGGAATGATGGGGATATTTTGGAAGAGAGGCCTGCTGGTCCTGTTAAGAGCTCCTGCCCCCCCTTAAAGAGGTTGGGACAGTGCCCTGTGTGACCGCACACACCAAAGGCCGGCCATGCGTGTGAAGGCCAGCCATGTATCTATATGAGAATCTGAAGGAATCTGTTGGCCTAGGATCACTGAGAGGCTAGCCATGAGTGAGCCAGAAAGGCTGTTTCTGTGAATATCCAAAGATGTGTTATTCTCTATGCTGAAAAAAGCCTATTTTCTGTTAGATTTTGTGTAGAATCCTTTTAACTTGAATCCTCATATTATGTCTGTGTCCGTGATGCCCAAAAGATCCCCGAGGCCTGAAATAGCCATTGCCTGGCTGCTCACTGCTGCTATTCATCCTCTAATGCAAGTAGCAGTGCTGAGATACATTAGGTCTGGGGGGGGGGGGGGGGGGGGGGTCAGACAGGGCCGGCTCCAGGGTTTTGTGGGCCCCTGGGCGATAGAGTCTGAGTGGGCCCCTTGTGACAAACACAGCCATTTGACGAACATTGGATGAGAGCCCACACATGCGTCATAGTTCCAGGGAAGGGTGAGTTTTTACAGACGAAACAAAACCCAAGTTAAAATCATAGGTTTTGTTCCTCTTTAAAGAGGAACAGCCGCCTCTGTGACTAGCCATATAGTCTAAAAGACAGGGCTGGCTGATTATCCCACCCTGGGGCAGTGAAACTTCTTGCAATGCATGCCAGCATGTAATGCTATGCAGAATTTCTACCTATGTTTATTGGTCTGTATAACTTTTCTTCATTCATTTGTCTTTCTTTCTTTTCTTCCTTACCACTCTCTTTGTACTTTCTTTTATTCCATCCATTTTCCTACATTCTTTCCTTCTGCTTGCCACAGGAGGCCCCATAGCAGCCTGGTCCCATGACTGCTGCACTGGAAGGAGAGGCCGTATTGTAGGTTGATGTGGGCCCTATTGTTACACAGCCACAGGGGCCAGGCTGCTATGGGGCAACCTGTCCAGCAGCCATAGGGCCATGCTTCTGCCAGCATCCTGGCCCATGGCTGCTGCTTGGGTTGGGCAAAGCATCCTGCCCCCTGTGGCTTTGTAACAGCGGGGCCCACAGCAACCTGCAATATGGCTTCTTTTTCCAGTCCCTGCCCCCCCCCCCCCCCCGGGTGCCGCACTACATACCTGTTGGCAGGGGTTGCAGGAGCCCGGGACACTGGGACTTTCTTGCCGGAACAATTTATTTTCGGGGCACTAGCGCAGCTGCTGCCTCTCCCCCCCATGGAGGGCCTGTGGGCGGAGTGAGAAGACTGCCCCGCTCCCTCACGTCACCCCAGGGCCACGCAGAGCTGCCTCACCATTGGACAGGCCGTCAGGCGAAGCAACCAATCAGACGATGGAGGAGCAGGTGCGCAGGCAAGCAGCCTGCAACCTGCCCCCACCACCAAAGCGACGTACCACAGGGCCCAGCAAGACTGGGCAGTCACTGGAGCAGCAATGGAACGAGGAAGTTAAGTATTAGGGATGAGTGAACTGGTTCGGCAGAAATCAAGTTCGTTCCAAATTTCAGGAAAAATTCGATTCAGCAGGAAACCAAATTTTTGGGCATTCCTGCTGACCGAACCTTTCCTGAAATTCCCCCAAAAAACTCCCCACCATCCTGGTTCCACCACCTTGCAGCGGGTGGCGGCCTGTACAGCTTACAGTGCTGCCCGCTCCCCACTCCTCCCATGCGCAGGCTTTTGTGCATTCCTTGCCTCAAACAGGGGGCTTCACAGGTTAAATGTAAAGTTATATTTGCAGTGTAACACCTGTTACCTTGTTTATAATATGTAGGTTTTTATGTAACTTTTCCTTTTTAGCTTATAATATTTATCCATGTTGCTATGACTTCCTCTGTGTCAGCCTGGACAGCCATGTTGTTAACATTCAGAGCTGGCTAGGACAGGCAGACTTTAAGATAAGGAAGCCCTGATTGGTCTTCAGTCTGTGATTTACACAGTGAAGTGAATATCAATTAGCCATGTGGTTGTGTGATTTCCGATGTGGCTGGTGATGATTGGAGCCTGCTGGACAGTGCAGTGAATATTAATTAGCCATGTGTGTGCAGTGTCTTTTAGCAAGATTAGCTGCAGCCATCCAGCGTATTATGCCCCCGCTGACAGTGCAGCTGCCTCCTCCCTCTGTCAGCATTTAGGTAAGCTTGTGCTACACACAGCATGGTGGGAGCAGGAGGCCGGCCCCACAGCTGACAGTGCAGGCATCTTCCCCGCTCCCACCATGCTGTGTGTAGTCCACATTAGAGATGAGCAAAAGATTTGATTGGGACGAACCCCAATCGTTCGAAACGAATAGGAAGTTCGCTCTTCTCTAGTAAGTATATGAAACACGGGATTGCTGCAACAGTGGGCCCCCCTCTGGCCCGGGCCCTCGGCAGGTGCCCGGGATTGCCGGCTGCTGGCGCCGGCCCTGGGGTCAGACCCCAGTCCCCTTCGGTGTTCTCCTGAGTGGAACCCATTTTACAGCCACACGTGCAGTTTCATCCCCAGTGGTATGCCGGCCTTGGGCACCAAGTGAAGTTGTAAGGCAGAGTAATTATGAAGGCAGAGTAATAACTATATTTCTTTTCTATTTTCTCATCAGAAAAAAAGGAAAAACAAAAAAGAAAACAAATCGATTGTTAGACGTATTCTACAGTACAACGCTCCAGAGTGGCCGTACCTGTCACTGGGGTCTGTAAGTGCTGCCGTGAATGGCACACTTTTACCTTTGTATGCTTTGCTCTTCAGTCAGATACTTGGGGTAAGTATTGCTCACAGAATCTACATCATTTATACTCACATGTGTGTGTAGATTGTAACAATGCCAATATAACTAATTCAGAATAAGAGATGGAGTGGGGTGAGCACAGTAAAGGGTTTATTTAGGAAGCACAGTGCACGTATTGCCAGATGAGTATCAGGTGAATGTCAGGTCCCCCGAAAGAGAAAATAATAAATTAGGCTCCTAGTGAACCAAGCACGGTTTACTGGTAGAAGAAGCTGCCCCAATAAAAGGCCAGTCAGATCCTGGTTGGCATGCAGTGGCCGGAGGTTTTAGGTCCATTATGATGGGCAGTTGCATGTTAAACACCATTATTTTATTATTTTATGCTTTACTACAATACAGTACCTTTAACTTCTCTTTTCTTTCTGTGGTCTTAGACTTTTTCACTGCCAGATGTAAATGAACAGAGGCAGGAGATTAACGGGATATGCGTTCTGTTTGTTATAGTTGCTGGTTTGTCATTGGTCTTTCAGTTCCTACAGGTGAGTTCCCAACATTGCAGAAAATGAAAATATCTCATTAAAATAACTTGGAATATCCTTCTCACTGATTAGCTTATTCCACCTATTTAGAAGACCATATAAACTGACAACGCACATTATAAGTATGGCATTATAAGTATTTACCCAGTTATAGCTTTTCTGGGGAACCACTTTTGCTGGGCCCCAGTATGCCTTGTGTCCCCCAACCAGCTATCTACCTACCTATCTATTTCATACGAGCCATGAAAGGACCCCATCTAATGCTATTTTTTTTCTTGATTGAAGAAGTCTTCTGGCCCCTCAGAGACATCTTCTGGGGTATGTATAGACCTATAGGAGAAGGTGTTTCCCCAGGAATGAAATCACCTTTTGTTTGTTATATACCTGCAACTGTTATTTAATGTTTATTTTACAAATACAGTGCAAATGTTTCATTATGATTTAAACATCATAGAGTCAATAGAAAATAGAATAGAAACATGAAAATGCATTTATAGGTTATGATCATATTGCTGCTTTAAAACATATTTTAATTTACCATATATATTTTCAGGGGTTCGCCTTTGCCAAATCCGGGGAGCTCCTTACTCGTAGGTTGAGGAAGGTGGGGTTCCAGGCCATGCTTGGTCAAGAAGTTGGATGGTTTGATGATCCCAAGAATAGCCCTGGGGCTCTTACGACCAGATTGGCCACTGATGCATCTCAGATTCAAGGGGTATGTCAGAGCTTTGCTTTATGTTCTAGCAATAGGCATCATTTAATCATTTTAGCCATTCATTTAGAAACTGATATATGCTAAGTGGAGAACAATTGTGTTACACTGGACCACTAATTCAGTGGGGGTGAGATCACAAGTTAGACAGAATGTATACACCTACAAAGCAATTTCCTTTTCCTGCAAATGTTGCGCTTACATTACACCATTTTAAGATTTACTGTTTTATCTGCTGATTCAGCCTGTAAACCATAAGTGCCCATCCCTCTCCTCAAGGGTCATAAGAACGACAGGTTTTGTGGATTTCCATATAGCTGTCTCTATAGCCCTGTCTGAGCACTAATTACTCCATCTGTGAAGCTGGGTGGAGATCTGAAAAATTGTCCGTGAGTGGCACTTGAGGAGGAGGGTTGAACATATGTGCTGTAAACTGTAATCAATGTACATAGACAAATCTTAAAGAAACCAAGTGACCCAAGCCTGTTAGACAGCAAGCAATCCTGTAATCTGTCTCTAAAGTCTAGTTAAAAACAGAGGTCTTGATTGGCACACATTTGCAGATATATGTTGCAGTTGCAGAGTGTGAATGCTGGGTGCAATGGAGTCAAATCCAGATAGACATATGTGGTATAACGGCTACTGGAACATGAATGCAGTGAGAGAAGGTCACCTTACATGGTGGATAACATAGACTGGAAAAAAGCGATTACCTCAATGTACTGGAAACACAACATACAGTAGAGTATGTACAGCAGAGACTACACATAGATATATGTAACAGTGCCCCTGTAATACATACACAGCAATGGATACATTGGGAGCAGGTTGCCCTATACCTTCGGTGTAGCACATAGGAGAAAGGTCTAAAAGGCGACCCGCATTCAGATGCCTGGTCGCTGTTATGTCCCTAAGAAATTATACCTTGCAAGTAATATACATAATTCCTGGCCCCTAGGTACTCTAGGGGCCTAACAGCAGAAGGAAATCCCACCTTGGTGTGTCTGGGAGGTCAGGGGTAAAGTGAAATAAGTGTAAGATGGATGTCCACTTTAATGTAAGGACAGTGGTGGGGTCCATTAACATTTTGCCAAAGGGGCACAGCAACTTTTGAATATATACCCCTGCTCCATGCAGGACCAGCATTAGGGGATGGTAAACAAGGCAATTGCCCAGGGCCCCCATCACCAAAGGGACCCGTAATTACACTATTGCCTTGTCAATGCTCACAGATTACAAAAGATGTGCATTGTAGCAATTTCACTAGCTTTGCCAGCCATCTTTTTTGTGAATATCAGTACTGCTCTGCACTGTCCCTGCTGCCGGTCTCTTCTGAAGCTGCCCTCTCCACCCTCCTGTGAACTACCTTCCTACTCCCTGAAGAAAGCCCAGGTTGCTTGAGAAAAACATTTACTTTTGCCTAGGGTCACAACTTGTCTAAAACTGACCTTGGTTTCATTTCATACAGGTCCATGTCCGTTCTATGTCTAAGTTTTTCCATCTTTTCTCTCCAGGCTACAGGCTCCCAGATTGGAATGATTGTGAATTCCTTGACAAACATTGTAGCAGCTCTCATCATTTCCTTCTACTTCAGCTGGAAGCTCAGCCTGTTGGTCTTGGCCTTCCTCCCTCTGATTGGACTTTCGGGGGTCTTACAAGCTAAGTTGTTGACAGGATTTGCACAGCAAGACAGAACAGCATTGGAGGAGGCAGGGAAGGTAATGCACATTGGGACCATTGGACTTGTATTGTGTTATAATGCAGGGGTGTAGCTGGGGGGGGTAAGGGGGCCTAAGCACAGGTGGGGGTAAGCCCTTTCAATGCGGCTCATGTCAGTCAAATTAGAGTCTAAAAAACATTTTAATAGCAGTTTAAACAGGAATCCAATTTAGAGGATCTCTTTTCAAAGAGCTCTTAAGTAATGTGATGTAATCTGTCACAAAGCTTATCAAAGGATGTTCTGGAGGACAAAGGTCAAACACTTTGTCTTGTAGTGTTGCTGAATGGTCTACTTCAAGCTGAGATCCAAACCTTGTTTAAATGTTTGTTTTTATTTATTTCAAATCAATAATTAGGATATTTAGGATTAGCATTAGGCTCAGCCATTGAAAAAAATCAAAGTAGGGAAAATGCAGGGTTGGCACTTTTTAACCAGAGTTTGTTGAACTGTATGAATGTTCAGTTCATTTTCACTATACCTTACCAACAAAGGTGTAGCTAAGGGGGCTGTACCGCTTTGGGGCCTTGGTGTAGCCCCAAGCATGCAGCCCACCTCACCCAGACTATCCCCCAAACCCCCCATACCTGGCCCCAACATACCACCCAACCAAAGAACTTCTGCCCACTGCCCCTGCAGTGCTATAGCCTCAGCATCATGGCAGTGGGGACCATTACCACATCTCCCACAGTTTACTTTAAAGTGGACTTAGTGCCCAGCCCTGGAGTCTAAAACACTCCAGAGTGATTCCTGTCCCAGGGGCATCGCAATTTGGGATGTCCCCTCGAATTGTGGTCAAACTTTTCTAGCTATCGCACAGCAAGTGTTTTGGCCCCTGCAAAATCCCTGCAATTCCTCTGGCTGCTGCGTCAGGCCTATCTGAATGGCTAGCTTGGGCATTCACAGCCAGAAGGGAGTGGCCGAAGTGGCGTTCTGCTGATTGGATGGGAGGCTACTCATGCACAGAATACTAGGAGAACCAAGGGTTTTACACAGCAGGGGGCAACCTGAATGTAAGGGTTTTGGTACACTATAATAGTGGCCATATTTACCCCTGCCCATTATCTGCCCCTGAATTACTATATCAATCAAACACACTCAATGACTGGCAATGCAGGAAGTGCATTGGGAGTGTGGATCAGCAGCTTGTGAGCTGGTCTTGGGTTAATTTAAAGCCTCCGTCCGCTCCTGCTTATCAGTTTCAGTATTTCTGAGAATGATAAAGCAGAACAATAAACAAATATATATGCTACACCACTTTAAATGGAAATTGGGCCAACATGTTGCCTGCAGGCACCAATGGCGTACATGCACCCCTTCCCGGGCTGGGGAGGAGCTAGTAACAAAAACATTTTAAAACGCAAAACAAATGCAAGTTTTTTAGATGCACCTTTTGTGATGTCCAAATCTGAAAATGAAATCCGTTTTGGACATGTTTAGAAAACTCTATCAAATTTGTCCAAAATATGTTTTTAGGAAAATCATACCAAATTCACTTCTATGTGAACCTATTAATTAATTCCTTCTAGAGACCTCCAGATGTTCCACAGATGTTCATCTGGTGGCCGACTGGGGCCTAAAGTCTTTTTTGGCTTCAAATCTGCTTTGTTTTTATTCCTGCTCTTCTAATGGGTGTTTGAATTGACAGTCAACCAGTTCTAAAGGAGAACTCATTTTAAATCTATTTCTACTGCAGGTTTCCAGTGAAGCCATTGGGAATATCCGCACAGTGGCTGGACTTGGGAAGGAGAAGATGTTTGTGGAGAAATATGAGGCACAGCTGGTGGTGCCGTACAAAGCAGCGGTGAAAAAGTCTTACGTGTATGGCGCATGCTTCGGCTTTGCTCAGGGCGTCATCTACATGGCATACGCAGCATCTTTCCGATTCGGAGGATTTTTAGTCTTTAAAGAGGGGCTGCACTATTCTTTGGTTTTCAGGTACTACATGAATTTGCTTTGTTAGTTTTCAGTGACAATTCTAGCTGAATGCATTTTACCCCCAATGTACCCCTCAAGGTCTTAATACCCTTAATTTGTCTTTTTTTTTTATTTTGTGAACAACCCACAGTCTTTTCTGCATTGTGTCTCTGAAGGTTCTCATTCGTCCAGGTCATCATGTTTTATCTGTAGCAATAAATTAAGGCAGCTAGACTTGCTGATTTATTCTGCTTAGGATGTTCAATATTCATCAGTTAAAGAAGGCCCAGACCCAGTATTTTCACTCTCCTAGGTTTTGGTCTGCTTTACAGGAGCATCCCAATCTGGAATACCCCTGTGCATAAAACCCTCAGGTCTGCCCAGTCGCTCACCTTGATCCATACTCCTAAGGCGCATGTACGGGCTGTCCTCCAATCCGCATTAATTGCTGTGCATATTAATACTCCGCAATCAATGCTGAGAAAATTGATCCATTCATTGCTTGCCGGGTGTCTCTTCTGAGCCGCTCCCTCCATCCCTCCAGCTGCATGCACCCACAGCCAGCCATTCAGATAAGCCTGGTTGGGGGTGAACACAACAGGTGTAGGGGTGTTGGTGATGCTGAACGGGGTCCACACATGTGAAGTGTATACTGACATATTGGAAGGTTTCATCAGCATTCCAAATCCAGGAGCTGTAACCTGGCCCTTGAATCTTTTAGACTGCAGAGCTGAGGTACTTGTGTTTTGGTCCACTTTAAAGGGGAGTAAAACCCTCAAGAGTCAGTGCTGATATCTAAAAGACTACACGACTGTCCGCTCGCCAACCCCCAGGTCATTCCAGTTGGGATGCTCCGTTGTGTAAGACCCCGGGGTTCGGCATAAAAACTAATCTTCTCCAGTATGCCCACAGTGTGTTCATGTCTCACGGCCACACCCCTGGCATCTTTTTAGCTGAGGTGCATTCCAGTTTCAGGCTGGGGTCAGGAGTGCCGACTAGAGGGAAGCCAGGGATGTGGCCAGCGGGCTTGTCATGCTACTAGGCATATTTAATATCAGCCAATCAGCAAAGTCAAATTTGCCGGGTGGCCATGGCTTTGACAGCAAAAAAACGTTTTTTAATTTAAACCGAGCCACCACTGTCGTAGCTGCATTGCCCAAAGTACTCAGGTGGGGGCACAGGAAGATCTTCGTCCTCTTTAAGAGGATTTTTATGAGGACACCTTTGTCATTTTGGCTATATTTCACTTCCTTTCCACCTTTACACAATGATTTATAATATCTAATCATAAGAGAGGAGGAGGACAAACGCATTTACATATAAGTATAAAAGTTATCTCCTTTGATGCCCCTTTGATAGTTGCAGTTGCTTTGATTTATTCCTACAGATATATTTGTTTTGTGTTGCTGTGCCATCATGAGCAAATTCTGCTGAGTATCACAAACAAACTAAGATAAATATGGCCAGGTGTGATTTAGGAGGTCCAATATATGTGTTCAGGATGAGTTGGTCTTCTTCAAAAGGCTTCCAGCAGGGCATCTCAAGTTGAGATGCCCAACTGCTTCAAAACCTTCAGTCAGCCTATAATCTTATTTCTTTTGAGACCCCATAGCACGTGTGCTGACCTCATACGCGTCCCCTGCTGTGTGCATCCCCTGCACCCGGCAGACTTAAATGTCTGCCAGAGCACACGCGGGGTGGATATAGCAGGGATGCACTCTGCTTTGCCATGATACTCAGCTGGCCTTCCCTAAATCGGGATACCCGAGGGACAGGGCAGCTGAATCTAAAGAACTCTAGAGCTGGCCAGGATGCAGGATGGGGTTTGGTTCTCTTTAAATTTTCTGATAAGACTGCCTCCTTGTCATTAGTGACCCCGTTAGACCTCTGAAAATTAGGTCATCCAATGTGAGCTGTTTGGTTTAATTTTGATGAGAAGGAACTAGACACAACTTAACCTTTCTTTTCCTTATCAGGGTGATCTCAGCTATAGTAACGAGTGGCACCGCTTTGGGAAGAGCTTCCTCCTTCACTCCAGACTATGCCAAAGCCAAAATCGCAGCTGCCCAATTTTTCAAGTTACTGGATCGGGTTCCCAAGACCAATGTTTACAGCAAAGAGGGCGAGAAATGGGTAGGGCCACTATTTGAACCTTTACAGTATTTCTAGAAGTGGTAAAAGTTGTTAAAAATGTGCTGGTAAATTGGAGAGGATGCTGAGATACACAAAGAGAAACTCTGGTTGACTGGATGGGGTTGTCTAGAATTAACTCTAGAAATCCTTAGAAATCTATGTAGGAGTATGAAGGAGGCCAGCCCCAGTGGGGTATAGCAATTGTGAGCTCCCAAAATTCCTGATGGTAGCCGACTCAGTTTACAGCAAGACCAGCACCAGTAATGCAGAGACTGGCGGGTCATGCTAATTATACTATGAAGCAAGCAACTTTGGGTGCCCTTTTGGGTGCATCTCGGGAAGCTATTTTACTTTACCACACAATCACTTGTGCCTGCAATGGGGCAAATTCCAGATGAGGTATATCATTTACAAGTAAGTTAAGAATATTTTTTAGAAAGCTTGGAAACAACAGAAACCTATAGGGTATGCAGAAAAAATGGCCCATACCCTATAGTGTGCTGTTGTTTTTAAACTTTCAATAAATAATCATACTACCATCAGTGGCATGCTTAACCACCAAGAATACCAAGCAAATGCTTGGGACACCCACCTACCAGGGGCCTTCAAATGCAGGTTCAGTACAGTAGCAAAGTTTGTTTAAAAAGAAATAGCTGCAGCGGCAAATCAGGGGTGCCGTTTGACGTGATGCAGAGTGTGCAGCAGATAGGAAGTGACTGTACACTTACTTGAGCTGGCGATCAGGGTCGGCTTTTATCTCATCTCACAGAATGGCCACAGCAGAATCTACAATAAGATGCCACCCCCATGAGTGAGGACACTGGCAGCAGTCAATATATGCCCCAGGGTTCTCCAGGCTATCCCACAGCGCATGTATTTATTTTCTTGCTTTAAAGAGCATTGTTGGTATTTTTTGAAATTACCACCATATGAACTTTTATTTATATAAAAGGAGACGCAATTTTGCTTAGAGATTTGGCATAGAGCTCATAAAATTAGCATTACACATGGGTACTCGTCCAAGATTAAATTGCCCATCAATTTGAGGGGTGTAAATATACGCAGAGATCTGGAGTATTTGTGTACCTAGAATTACAACACCCAAAAGCACACTTAAAGTTAAACTTGCCTCGCTGAAAAATTTGCATGACCCACTAGGAGCGTATCAAGGAGTCTCACAGTAACACTTATTAGATGTTATTTTCCAGTGTTATTAAAATCAAAATATCTGTATATTGAAATATGTTTCAAAAATCCTTCCATGATGTGTATATTGTATATTTGTCTCATCACTGTATGGGTAATCCTAATATTTAATATTATACTGTATGCACATAAATGCCATGTTGGACAAAATCTGGAACATTATGCTAATTATAATTTTCTAACCAACCCTGCACAGGATGACTTTAAAGGTGACGTTCAGTTTGAGGACTGTAAATTCACGTACCCCACTCGTCCCACCACCATGGTTCTTAAGGGTCTTTCAGTCACAGTGAAGTCCGGGCAGACTCTTGCATTTGTGGGCAGCAGCGGTTGTGGAAAAAGCACAAGCATCCAATTATTAGAAAGATTTTACGACCCCGATGAAGGGAAAGTGGTGAGTACTTTAGATTTTCTGGACAATGTTGTATTGTAGCTTTATTACAAAAGGAAACATTTCATAATTACAAAAGGATCAAGTTAATACAACATGTTACAATGGACAGTTAAATGGCAAATGAACACAAATAAATGTAAGGTTATGCACCTAGGAACGAGAAATCTGTGCCATGATTACACACTAAATAAAGAAACACTTGGTAAAACAACAATGGAAAAGGACCTAGGGGTTTTAGTTAACAATAAGCTTAACTGTAGTAACCAATGCCAGGCAGCTGCTGACAAAGCAAACAGGATCATGGGGTGCATCAAGAGGGGCATAGGTGCTCATGACCAGACAATCATTTTACCCCTGTACAAGTAACTGGTCAGACCCCATATGGAATACTGTGTACAGTTCTGGGCACCTGTGCTTGAAAAGTTCATAACAGAACTGGAGCACTTTCAAAGGAGGGCAACTAAGTTAATAAAAGTAGTGCGGGGGCTAGAGTACCCTGAAAGATTCTCAAAGTTAGGTTTATTTAGTTTAGAAAAAAGACGCCCGAGGGGTGATCTAATAACTATGTATAAATATATTCGGGGTCAATACAAAGATCTGTCCCACAATCTATTTATACCCCAGCGTGTAACCATAACCTTAGGGCATTTACTAAGGTTAGAGGAAAGGTGCTTTCTCCACCGACATAGGAGGGGATTCTTCTCTGTAAGAGCAGTGAGACTATGGAACTCGCTGCCAGAGGAGGTAGTAATGAAGGATACAATAAAAGCATTCAAAAGTGGCCTGGATGCCTTCCTGGCATGTAATAACATTTCCAGCTAGGGCTACTAGACCACTGGAAGGAGATAAACAGGCTGACCTGGATGAACTAAAGTCTTTATTCAGCCTTACATACTATGTTACTATGTTTTTACTCCAGATGGCTTGTGTGAGAAGATGGGCCCATTCTGTGGTCAGAGAGGTACAAATGGTACAATGGGCATCATTTACCAGTCTTGTTGAAATTAATAATGGTGCAAGTGCAAACTTACCTGAGACCATTATTTGCATAGTGGGGGGACTCATTTAGGACTCCGTATCTAATAAGTTGACCACAACTGGTCAAAAGAAATGGAACCAGGGCCGGGGGTGTACTTAAACCTAGATATACAGTAGATCAATATTTCCTAATACTGTTCTCACCACCAAAAGATCACGTTTGCGGATAGCCACACTGATGCACATGCTTTTTGTGTTACAGCAGTGCTGTGTAACTGCCTGGGTTACAGAGTTGAGAAATACTGCTAATGATAAAAAATAATAAAAAATAGATAAAAAGCTATGAAGGATGTCCCAATACAGTATACTAGTAAACGGAAGCCTGAAATCTACATACCCTTTCCACAGTTTTCCCTCCCACTCTACTTTCATGGTCCCTGCTCCTCCACTGAGTGCAGCACTTTATATAATTTTCAGCTGTGCCATGGTGTCCCCTCTGCCCACCCTTGGCCTTTTTTAATAGATATGTATGCCGCTGTATATATATATGGTTGTTTAATAAAACATTTTGTTGATTTTAATGCAAATTGTAAGTGTTCACTTTAGGGTTGTGCTGCCATCCCATGGTTATTAAGAGAGCAACCACCCCCTCCCCCTTTTTTACATGGATGTAGGGAATATGGTCAGAGTGACCTCCACTCAAGCTCTGGTTTAGGGGGTTTCACAACCAGTGTTACTAGTACCAGTACTAGTACCCAATCCTCTATCTGGTGGTACTAAAGAAGGCTGTAAACTGACCTGTACCCCAACATGATCTGCTTCCATCTATGCTTTGCCCACTTATAATTTGTTATTTAACTACAAATAGCTGCTCCAAAGGGAGATAAAAAAATTTGTACACATTTTTGTGAATTTCATTTACCGGTACTTTAGTTGGCAGTTTTGGGTGACCAGCAATCCATATTTATCACCCAAGTGGTACTAGATATTATTTGAAAATGGAAAGTGAAACCTGAATGAAAATAGTTTGGGAACCCCTGCTTAGTAATCTGTTTACAAAGTATAAAAATGATCTAATCCCTCCATAAATAAATCTAAAATTGCCTCACCACCCACCACAACTGCCATGATTCGCTAAGCAGAAAAAACAAAACTGAACTAACAGCACAGAGGACCCCTCTTCCATGCCATGCTGACACATATGAATAATTTCCCATATGTGTTCCTATCTGCAGCGTGTGGACGGCCGTGATACCAAAAAGGTGAACATGGCATTTTTAAGAAGCAAAATCGGAATTGTGTCCCAGGAGCCGGTGTTATTTGAAGGCAGCATTGCTGACAATATCAAGTATGGTGATAACTCTCGAGAGGTTTCCATGGAGGAAGTGACTGTGGCAGCCAAGAAGGCTCATTTACATGAGTTTGTCATGTCTCTGCCAGAGGTAAGTACTCCTCTCCAGTAATATCCACTTCATCCGCTTAATGGTATGGAACAGCTAATGTGTTAATGTTGCCTTTCCAATTTTAGAAATATGAAACAAATGTTGGAATGCAGGGGTCCCAGCTCTCTCGTGGACAGAAACAGCGTATTGCCATTGCCAGGGCAATTGTCAGAGATCCAAAAATATTACTGCTGGATGAAGCTACATCAGCATTGGATACAGAGAGTGAAAAGGTTTGTGTCATCAAAAGTAGTTTACAGCTTCAACTATACAATTAAAGAAGACCTTCAGTCAAAAAGATTGTAGGTCCGCTCACTCCCTGCTCGAATCCCAGGGCATCCTGATTGGGATATGCTGCCATTGATATTTAAAAAGCAAGCTCAAAGGTAGCCAAAATAATGTACCAGGTTCACATTCCATACTCACATGTCCCATGTGACTGCTGGCACCCAATGGAGTTCAATAGGCAGATGTGCACTGGGTCATACATCGCATGTGAATGCTTGCCCCACAAACTCTATTGATCACTGGCACAGTAATGAATGCCAGAGCAGCACAGGAGCAGATGTGGCTGCTGCCAGGTGGGCTAAGTATTTTGCCTGATTTTGAGCTTGCTTTTTACTTAAAACTGATGGAGCATCCCAAATCAGTATGCCCAGCGTGTTAGGCAGGTTAAAATAAATAATATACCTATAAAATACAGGGTTTTATGGGCCAGATGTGACAAGTGCAGCAAATTGATACTGAGTACTATCAGAGTGAGGGCCCTGCCCTTGTGAGACAACAATCTAATGGCCAAGGGTGGAGATGATCGGTATCAGAGCGTTGTTGGAAATGGTGTGCAATCTGAACAAAGGCGAGTTACAAGTGGTGTGCCGCAAGGCTCTGTCCTGGGCCCCATTCTTTTTAATATATTTGTAAGTGACATAGGAGAAGGCTTGGTAGGAAAAGTTTGTCTGTTTGCTGATGATACAAAGGTTAGTAATAGGGTGGATATTCCGGGAGGTGTCTGCAACATGGAAAATGATTTAGCTTTACTGGATAGATGGTCAAAACTGTGGAAACTAGAGTTTAATGTCTCTAAATGTAAAATCATGCACTTGGGTAGAAGGAATCCCTGCTCTGAGTACCGTATGGGCAGCACTGTGTTATCCAGGACCTCGGAGAAGAGAGATTTAGGGGCACTGATTACTGATAGCTGCAAGATGAGTGGACAGTGTAGCCAGGCAGTGGGAAAAGCAAGCAGGATGCTCGGCTGCATAGCTCGAGGCATCACCAGAAGGAAGAGGGAGGTTGTGATGCTGCTGTATAGAGCCCTGGTGAGGCCACAGCTAGAATACTGTGTGCAGTTCTGGAGACCTTACCTGCAAAAAGACATTATTCAAATAGAACGTGTCCAAAGGCGGGCAACGAAAATGGTGGAAGGACTTAAACTTAAAACTTATCAGGAGAGACTTAAAGAACTTAATTTGTACAGTCTGGAGGAAAGAAGGGAGAGGGGGGGGGGCATGATTGAGACCTTTAAATATGTGAAAGGATTGAATAAGGTTCAGGAGGGAAGTGTTTTTAAGAAGAAGCTTAATGGTAGTACAAGGGGGCACAACCTGAAGCTAGTCGGGGGGAAGATCAGGAGCAATGTTAGAAAATATTATTTTACAGAAAGAGTAGTAGATGCTTGGAACAAACTTCCAGCAGAGGTAGTTGAAAAATCAACAGTCACTGAATTTAAACATGCCTGGGATAAGCACACATCTATCCTAAGATAAAGAGAACATACAGTATACACATAAGGGCCGACTAGATGGACCGTATGGTCTTCTTCTGCCGTCAACCTTCTATGTTTCTATGTTTCTATTAGAGGGTGGGTCACAAGTAGTGGCAAGTGCTTCGAAGGTTGCTGAGATTGAGAAGTGGGTTGCCTAAGCCTGATAATAGGCTAATTTAAAAAGGTGGATTTTGAGGGCACTCTTGAAGGTTTGGGGAGAAAAAGGGAGATCCAAATTACAATCGAGTTAAGGAGAGGGAATTCAGTAACTGAAGTACAAACAAACTTTGCTTTAAGTGGGTTGGCAATAGACTCATTTGAAAATGTGATTGTTGAGGGCACTTTTGAAGTTCTTGGGGTTGAGCATTTCAGAGGAATGGTGCACCACGTGTGAAGTCAAGAGTGATCAAAGTTGATGACAGAAGCATGTATTTGGTATAGAGGCTGTGTTTATGTTTGGTTCAACAAGTTTTACATTGGGTTGACTGCCACCGGAGTGAACTCTGATTGTGGGTAGGCCAAAGGGTTCAGGGACCTAAATAAAGTATACATTGTACATTCCATGGGTGTCTAAACCTATGTGAACCTATGGTCCTCACCCTATAGGCTTCTGAATAGATTGTAGCAGATTTAAAACTCCATCTGAGCCATCTGGAATGATAGTAGCACTAAATAGGCTACTGAAAATCAAGGCAGGCAGCATAGGTTCAAGTAGTTGATCCAGAAGTTGTTATCCAGGCAGTCAGGCTGTTGAAAGTGTCAGAAGTATGGAGAAACTCCAAAGCCTGGGAGCAAGCAAGAGAATAAGGGAGATCTAGGTTAGATCAGTTGAGTCTGGTCGAGGAAACTGGATTTATAACAAGCAGAACGCATGGATGAAGGCATGCAATTTTTTCATGCATTAAACAGACCGCTTACCTCCACTTTTCATTTGCTATGTAATATACAGCTTATATTAAGTTATTCATTTTCATCACAACATAATGTCATAAGTCACATATTCATTTTATTAAACTACAGTATATCATTTTCTTGCAGACTGTTCAGGTAGCGCTGGATGAAGCCAGACAAGGTCGGACGTGCATTTCAATTGCCCACCGTTTGTCCACCATTCAAAACAGTGACATCATAGCAGTGATGTCCCAAGGTGTCGTTATAGAAAAAGGGAACCATGAAGAGCTGATGTCTCGGAAAGGAGCTTATTATAAGCTAGTAACTACCGGAGCACCTATAAGCTAGAGACAGTTGTATTTTAATAAAAGCTATAGAGGGCGCTGCGCTGGAACTCACACCAACGAACTTGAGGGTCAGGAGGTCCCTTTGACCTGAAGAGGATTTTAACCTGTTATTCAGCTCACAACAAGAGAATCACCTGGTTATATCATCATTATGGTAGCCTGATCCAGTTAGCACCGGTTAATGTAAAGCAGCTCTACCTGATTAGGGTGGTCATAAATTCCCTCTATGAACATGTCAGGGGGCTTTTTACTATGCCCCCAACCCCTATAAGCAATGTTCTTGCCCACTAGAAGAAAGATGGAGTCTTGCAGCATGGCAGCAGGGCCGGAGTTTGGCCCAGGCATCCAAGGCAAATGCCTAGGGCCCCAGGCTCAATCCGGGCCCCAGGACACACCTGCAAGCAGCCTCCTTTTTTCCCATTTGCAGCACCTGGGGCCCCAAGGCTCACAGAAGGGGCTCCCCCAGCCGCAAGCCAGAGGCTCAAGAGTGAGCGTTGCATCCCGCTCTGCCCCACTGTCACTTTACTGTCGGCTTCCCAACTCTGTCAGAGTACATTGCACGCTTGTGCACTTGTGCGTCCCCACTCCTAGTTCTGTCTCCCACTGCTAGGCAGATAGAGAGAGAGGCTGTTACCTTTGGCACCAGCTGGCCAGGGAGGAAGCAGTCTGAAACAGGACAGGAGTGATTAAAAATACTCCTCCCAGCTGCATTGCTCCGCGCTGCACCCCTGTAAAGTGGACGGGGCATCGGGCTGGGAACTGGAGCTGCAGCCTGGAAGGAAAATTTTAATCACCCCTAACTGTCCATCAGATTCAGTCAGAAGAGGCGGGAGCAGAGAGCAGCAGCCAGCAGCCCCAATTCAGGATGCCTCAGGGGCTGGCCATGCTGTGTTTTGTTCCGCATTAATGTTGTTTGGGGCACTCAGTTCTAATTTTGCCTAGGACCACACTTTGAACAAAACCGGCCCGGTGTGGCAGTGATCTCCTTGAGTCAGCAACTGGTCATCTGAATTGTATTGATGCCAAGTTAACATAGTTCTGGTTTTATAGTACCCCATGGTCAACATCTGGAATTTACAGGCCGCATACAGCAACAATATCTGGGCCCCCCTCGTATATATGTGGGGTTACTAGTTGGAACTGATCCTCTGGCCCCAAGGTAATCAAGCTTGTCAAGTTCAGGGGCCCAGCCATCACAATAAGGATTATGGGGTACCCAGAGATAATATAAGCTGTAAAGAGTCCATCACTCTCTGTAACTATGTAACCTAATATAATTGCTGGGCACCCAATGTAAACTGGGCCTCTGGCCCAAAGACAAACGGCCTCCACAATCTTTACACTATATAGGAAACAGAAAATCAAACAAGGGGCCCAACAATCACTTTATAGCAGACCTGGGCATTCTAAGGTCCGGGGGCCGTATACGGCCCTTTGATTGTCTCTGACTGGCCCAGGCTGAGCTGGCTGGTGGAGTCCCTCCGCTCGTGATTCGGCGAGGCACCCGCCCGTCCCTCTTTGCAGCGGGTCGGCATCTCCCGCCTCCCGCACTGTCCACAGGCGATGTGAAAGGTAGATGCTGAATGCAGGGTTTTACAAAAGAATTTACTGCTTTTTATAAAGAAATACAATTAATATTATGCAGAATTGAGTTCAGTCTTTTGGCCCAGCCCTCCACAATATTTTTAGTTTCCCATGTGGCCCCATGGAAAATATAATTGCCCACCCCTGCTTTATAGGGTATGGGGGGGGTAAAAACAGTATAAACTGTATAGAGTCTAGACTCTAAATACTGGATCGTTTTTTTAAATTTGCTGCCCTGACCCTAAAAAATAAAAACAGGTGCTGTCATAGCACTCATGTGGGCACGGTGTTCTTTAATGGGAAAATTGCTGTCTTTCTAGCACTGCCATCTAGCGCTAGTTCTTTAATACAAGGCCAGCACTGCTGGAAGTGAGTGCAAGCAGAGCGCTGGCTGCCTCCAGCCGTCTCAGCAGTGCGGGTGCTGATAGAGTCTCAGAAGACACCCGCTAGAAAATGTAATAAATTAGGCCCTTTATGCCTATTTTAATGCTTGTCCCTGAAGCAACCAGCTTAGGATGCCTCTGTAGCTAAATATCCATAGGAAGCTGACATTGGGCAATAAGCTCTTAACGATGGGGGAAAGGAAATAGCCGAACACTTCAGTGAAGCATGTTTGGGGCGTACAGTATTTAGCAGAGTTAGTTATAGAAAAAGTGGAAATTACTCCCAGGCTAACCAGTATCCTGCAGCCATTCTAGAAATGCAGTTATTCAGAGTCTTGTTTACCTGACCCTTTTTATATTTTTCTATTTTATAGATGTTTGTAATTATGTATGTATTATAAATTGCAATATATTGTTTTGTTTTATTTGCGAGTCATTTCTTGTGTTGCATATAACTTTTTTGGTTTCTGCGTTCAGTATTGGTAATTAAAGGACAACTATCATTAAAGGAGGACTATCGCAGAAAAATGGCCCAATTATAAAAATCCATATAAATATGCTGGATGGTGGGGGGAGGGGGCCCTTTACACCTGGCATCAAGAGCTATCCAGCCAGGCTTGTTTTCCTTTATTTTAATGGAAGGAAAAGGACATCCGGGGTTACAGTTCACCCCTGATAGACAAAACCTGCCACCCCTGGATTTTGTTCCTACCATGAGAGAATAAACCACAAGCTTGGCGGGAGTTTTATTCAGTTCGGGTGTTTAACTGACCCCCTCCACTTATTAGCCTACGTGTTTATATGGATTATTAATATTACACAATTTTGTAATAGTGCTTCTTTTAACACCTTAGAAAATGCTCTTATATGCGGTAAAGGAAAAAATCTTCCCATCTGTAGTTCTTTCACACTTGAAGGCTGATAAATGCAGAAAGTGACAGGGCTGAGCAACCTGACGGCAACATGTGTAACAATAATAATAATCTTTATTTATATGGTGCCAACATATTCCACAGTGATATACAATTAAAGGTGTGTAAAGAGGGTAATAAATTACATTAAAAAACAGGCAAACCAATGAAACAAAGAGGAATGAGGGCCTTGCTCGCAAGCTTAAAATCTAAGAGGAGGAGGGGGTGGCTGGTGGGGTACAAAAAGCCTGGACTTCCTCTTTGAAGCCACATACAGCAATTCTTTTAATTTTATATGGAATGGAGAAGAGTTAGAGCCTGTTGGATACTTCAGTTTTGTATGTAACATTATTTGGGGGCATCTACCCCTACATAAAAGTCACCAGAGACCAACAAATACAGCAATACATGAGTGTTTAAATCAGGATTAAATAGAGCTGACAAGCAAAAGGGTTTGTGAGCCAGTAATCCCCCTCTTATCCCAGTATTGATCACCCATGGTTTTAAAGGGTAATTCCACTTTCAATGGCATTTATTAAAGTTCCCATTATTGCGTGGCAAAATTATGTCTTCAATGAAATAAGCTTTACTAAGAAAAAAAAGGTGGAAGTATGTAGATATGTCCCTGGGCCTCAGCCTGGGGGCAGGGCCCTAGGCAGTTACCTGGGTCAAAGCCGGCCCTGTGTGTATGCGGGTGTTTCGGCCCTGGGACATATCTATAAACTTCCCTCTTTTTTTCTTTGTTGTGGCATTGGGGGTCCCAAGGCTCACATAAGGTGCCTCTTGAGGGCTCCGATGAGATGGACTTGAAAGCCGGTGGGACATCCCACCCATGCAAACACCCCGCGACTATAGTTGCCACCTGGCCGGTATTTTTTTTTTCACTTTACTGGTCAGTGGCCACCAGCCTGGCAGGGCCGGTATTTGTTTTCTTTACTGGTAAATGAGGATGGGAAAAGTATACATGCAATTACATTTAACAGTAAAAATACAATTACTGACACCACCAGGCTAGTAGCCAGTAAAGAAGAAAAAAAAAATACCGGCCTGGTGGCAACCCTACCTGCAACTCCCACCACCACGGTCACTGTCTGTCAGTGGGCAGCTGCAGGTTCGCCTGGCAGTAACAGTTGCCTTTGCTTAGGGATGGCTCTGTCATGGGGAGCGTGCAGGCAGCTAACTTGGCACTCCACACAAGTTAAGTAGGCGGGGCATCGGGCTGGAGGACGAGCTTGATGATCACCATGATGATCAGTGATCACCATGTTGCTGGGCAGAATGGAATTTTGCGAGACAGAACTCGGCTGAAGAGTGGTGTCAGGATCCCCTTCCCTGAGCTGGACATAAAGGTAACTGCCTCACTGCTCGTTGAGCTCTGCACTTTTCATTGGGGCTCCATGTTGCTGCCAGACACATTGTCATGTCCCACAACGTGTGTTACATTTTACCAGGAGTAAATGCTTGTGTTTATTTACATAGGCTGAGCAGTGTGCCTTTAACTGCTTTTGTCCCTTCCTGGCTCCCTTTGTCTTGCTCTGATGCAAGCGGCTCATCCCTTCTTCCCCTCTCCCCCAGCCATTTTCAGTTTGCATTCAACCAGTGCACACATGCTGCTACCTCCTGCAATCTACAGTCTTTTTACCTGCTGCTGCTGTTATGGGTTTACATCACAAGTTTCTTTGCTGTATTGAACGTACATTTCAAGATTCCTGCTGTAAGACGGGTTTATTGCAAGATTCTGTACTGAAATAAAGCATCTGAAACTTATCTACGTATCTCCATGACAAGCCGAGTAAGCTATCTGCCAAGCCTTATGGAGTAAGAACACATCCGTCACAGACACAGGCAAGGTGAAGCTGTCTACAGGATCCACATTACTGCCATCTGGTGAGTCGGAATACACTTGCAGTGTCTCCTCCTGTGCCTTTTTGGCCTGCCAGCAACATGGAGCACCCACATAGCTCTGAGGTCAGCATAGTAAACTCTGCCAGTGTGCTGCCTCTAAATGAGTAACCCTTTTAGTGCTGGGAAGGAGGGCCAGCAGAACCAGTGCTGTGGCTGCTGGCTACAAGCCTCCCCAGAAACACACTGAGATTTGTCAGTGTTTCCGGGTAGGCTTGCAGTCAACTGCCGCAGCACAGGTTCTGCTGGCCGCATAAGCTTAAAGTGGACCAAAACCGGACCCAGCATCACTAAGATGCTAGGTTTGAAATGACAACCACCCCTGGGGCATCTCATTTTGCTATGTGAAACCTCGTTGATTGCCCACTTTCCTTACCTGTCCGAGGAGCCCAAGGCACATGCGCAGCCAGCGCCACCTCTCACATCTTTCTTGAGCTCTGTGCAGCCCTGCCCACCTTAACTGAATGGCTGAAGGGGTGCGCACAGCCAAAAGATGCAGGGGGTGCCGTGCACCAATCAGAAATGCAGCTAGAATTTCTTTTAGTTTCTTCAGCTGCACATTAATATTCGCAGCCAAAGAAGCTGATAGTAGGAGAACCACGCCATGGGAATGCCAGCGAGTCATGTTTATCGGCCAATCTGCAGGGTACCCTCAATCAGGATGCCCCAGGGGGATGGATCAAAACTCAGGATAGTGCAATCCTAGGTTTTTGTCCACTTTAAAGAGTAACAAATTCATTTTGTGGTTTAAGCACCTCCCTGGCAGGGCAACATAATTCAGGATGCCCCTGAATTCCCAATTGAAAATGCTTCTATCAGAGATTGCTCCTCTATGAAAGAGACCAAAAGTCTAGATTATGATTCTCCCAAGCCCCCCCTGTATCCCCTCCACTGTGTGAAACACCACTTTTTGCCCATTACTGTCCTTGAACCAGTAATCCCATGGCGTATGTGTTGGATATGCATAGCAATGAAGAATCATTGCTGTGTGCCTCCCGCTGCCCACTCCCACTTGATGTGCTCACCCACTGTCAGACATTAGTTGGACAGTTGGAACATGGAATGGATGAGTGTAGGGGGTGTTGTAGGAGGCCCATATGCCATGGGATCAGAAGATAAGTAATCGGTGACCTGGGGTCATTCACACTGGGGAGCATCCCAAATTTGGATTCCACTGGGCGGGTTCTACCTACCTCAGGAGTCTTTTATGCCCTAGGATCAGGATTAGTGGGTTTTGGTCCGCTTTAATAAGACAAAAAAGATACTCACCTGGAACTGCCGAGGAATTCAGTCCTGCATCAGAATTGAGACTCTCTGAGCAGTTGGTGCAGCTAAAAAGAAAAAAAATAACTTACCTTGCCCAAATCCTATGGCCTATAATGGAGGCATTTGCACTGCTACACTGACTACAAATGTGGCTTTACATCAATGATCCAGTCAGTATCCCAGTAGCAGGATAGAAAGGCTAGGCACACAGACACGGGGAGGCCGATTCATTAATAGCGCCAGGTAGCGACAGATGAGCGACTGTAGCGTGATTTTTACAGCGCCAGCCAGTATTCGCTGTGCTTGGCCGGCGTTTGCTTGATGACAGCGACTCAGTCGGTGTGCGGTAATGTTGAATACGGGCTTAGGGGTCGCTGTTTCACAGGTTCAGCGTTGTATGTGAGCGCCTGACAAGGAATGGCCAGAGCGAACGGCTTGCTTCATATTCATTAAAAAATCACGCTCCGAATTTGCTGGCGCTGTCCATTCCTTGTTTAAACCCCAGTGCGCTGGCGGCGATGGGTGTTAACTAGTTTTTAACCCCTAAACAACCATATTTTTTGATTGTAACCTTATACATGTTTTTTGAATCATTTTGTAATATGAATACATTAATATCAGACCTGTAAGATCAATTCTGCACAAATTTGTTTTTTTATTTTTTTTTACTTTAAAAAAAAACCGAACATTGCAGAAGTGGTCTCAGAATTTTTGACATTAAAAAAAAAAAAAAAAATAAAATAATACCAATTAATTATGATTAATTAAACATTGCTCCATTGAAATGCATTGGACAATGCCAGGGAGCGACAGGTCATACCTGGCGCTGTGAAGGAATTTGCAGCGGCGCTGTTCGTTCCAGGCGGCTTCATGATGAATCCCGCGCTAGCTGAAGCTCTCGCCGGCGCTAGCCTCATTTAGCTTGATAAATGCGTCATTGTGACCGCCGCCGGGCGTACTTGAGTCGGTAGCCGCCGATAGCTGGCGGTACCTGGCGCTCGTCAGACACTACCTGGCGCTAGCCCGTGATAAATAAGGCCCTAAATCTGTCTCTATGTAACATTCCTGCACCCCCTCCTCCCCCAGTCCCCCACTCTGCACAGCACCTTTGTGTATGTGTGGGTGTAGGTGTCCGTGTGTGTGTGTGTGTGTGTGTGTGTGAATTATCTTTGGCATAACCTGAACTACTCACCTAACCCTCATCCCCATCCACTGACCCGAACCCCTCGCCTAACCCCTAGCCTGGGGGCCCCACTCTTAAATTTTGTCTATGGCCACATTTTATCTAAATGCATATACATACAGGATCAGGAAGCAATCTCTGGTTACGCAACTGCTTCTTGGCACAGGCAACATTTATTACCAGAAACCATTGTGCAACATGTAACTTAACCAATACTGTATAGGAGGCATGTGCTTTGGCTGGGTACACACATACATAGCGTCATGTCAGAGTAGCTTTCCCAGCAAGTGCTCTAATTAGTATATTGGTGTCAAGCATGTAATAGTGACTGAGATTAAAGGACAAAAAAACAACTTACCTTACCTAGTGTCGGGCTCGGCCACCAGAGGATTCTTTGGTAAGCCCCAGGCAACTGAGCCAATGCCACCATTAAAGTGATCCTATACACAGAAAGGAAGTTTATGTGGTCACATTCTATCACTAGCCCAGTGCCCCCAAAACAGCCTGTGTTTCATTTTTTACTAAAGCATTTGCCCCATATTCATAAATACACTAACAGAAAGCAGTATGATGTCTGAATGGCAGCCATATGCTAATGTCAGTTAGGATGAAGTGCTCTCCAATGCTGAGCTGTATGTACTGTAACTGAATGCCTCATCGCTGGA
Organism: Gastrophryne carolinensis; assembly: GCA_027917425.1. Taxonomy (NCBI): domain Eukaryota; kingdom Metazoa; phylum Chordata; class Amphibia; order Anura; family Microhylidae; genus Gastrophryne; species Gastrophryne carolinensis. Next base: position 224,896,799 of record CM051240.1, on the reverse strand, counting down.
AAGTATCAGAGGCTGGCTGCTTGGCCAGGGAGCTATATAGTCGACTGGATCCGGTTTGTGCTATTATGAATATTGGCAACTGCTTTAGTAAAAAAAGAAACACAGGCTGTTTTGGGGCACTGGGCTGCGAATTAAAGGTTATGACATAAACTTTCATTCTGAATAGAATCACTTTAAAGCTGGTCAAAACCTGCGCAGCCAGGCACTGGAATCTAAAAGACCGGGGCATCCCACCAAAGGAAATCATTCTTAAGGCCCACCAAAAAGGAATTATCCTTGCGACTCACCCTTCAGCTAAAATGCAATAAGATGTAATGATATAATCTGCTGGCCTGATTTTTGCTGCATCTTCATCTGAAAATGTGTGCAGCAGTACAAAGGGGATCCTGATATAAGATTATGTAGCACCCTAAAATTCTGCAGCTCTGGATACCATTATGCCAAGCTTACCTCCTTGATGACGCACTAAAAAGTAAACCCATGGTGGAGGAATGGTGGCCATTATATGACCATGGTAGAAGCCTAGCTGCAGAGGTGTTTATACACCTGGAACAAGCATACAGCTTTAAAGTTTGGAGTTACCAGTTTGCTTTTAATTATGCATGATTGTGACTGAATCAGACACGTAACCAGGGATGCACATATCGTGGGGGCAGGGGAGGCAACTACTTCTGGGCCCCTGGCAGAAAGAGTCCCAGAGCAAGCTGCCACCCCTGCCTTGCTGTATCTGCGGCAGACTAGCAGTATCCCACGAAGAGAACTTGACCGTTAGATAGACAGTCACCATCGTAGTTGCAGCAGGGATACTGTCCAGAATATTTCTTCTATATCAGTCAATGGTCGCAATAGGCTCAATGATCCTGCCCGTCTCAGTACTTTGGGTGTCCATACAAAGGAAAGGTTTGTGGCAGGATCACTGTGCACATCTCCTTCACGGGCCGATTTAGAAGCAGTACTTTAGGTGTCCATACAAAGGCAAGGGTTGTGGCAGGATCACTGTGCACATCGCCTTCAGTGGCCGATTTAGAAGCAGTACTTTGGGTGTCCATACAAAGGAAAGGTTTGTGGCAGGATCACTGTGCACATCACCTTTGCTGGGCGATTTTGAAGCAGTACTTTAGGTGTCCATACAAAGGCAAGGGTTGTGGCAGGATCACTGTGCACATCGCCTTCAGTGGCCGATTTAGAAGCAGTACTTTGGGTGTCCATACAAAGGGAAGGGTTGTGGCAGGATCACTGTGCACATCACCTTCACTGGCCGATTTAGAAGCAGTACTTTAGGTGTCCATACAAAGGGAAGGGTTGTGGCAGGATCACTGTGCACATCGCCTTCGCTGGCCAATTTAGAAGCAGTACTTTGGGTGTCCATACAAAGGGAAGGGTTGTGGCAGGATCACTGTGCACATCGCCTTCAGTGGCCGATTTAGAAGCAGTACTTTGGGTGTCCATACAAAGGAAAGGTTTGTGGCAGGATCACTGTGCACATCACCTTCACTGGCCGATTTAGAAGCAGTACTTTAGGTGTCCATACAAAGGAAAGGTTTGTGGCAGGATCATTGTGCACATCACCTTTGCTGGCCGATTTGGAAGCAATACTTTAGGTGTCCATACAAAGGGAATGGTTGTGGCAGGATCATTGTGCACATCACCTTCACTGGCCGATTTAGAAGCAGTACTTTGGGTGTCCATACAAAGGGAATGGTTGCTGCAGGATCATTGTGCACATCACCTTCACTGGCCAATTTAAAAGCAATAGGCAGGTTGGCGGCATGCGCTTCCATTTATCACAGCTGCGTCTGTCTGAGACAGTGACCGTCTGTCCAACAGTCAAGTTCTTTTTGTAGCTGGGGGGCAGGAGGGACAACACAAGATATTGAAAGAGACTGTAAGACCCCCTGATTTTTTAATTTAAAAACAAACCAGCATAATTTAAAACCTATATTCAGCACCAAAAATTTTAATAACTTCATTTAAACCGGACCTTGACCATGATTTTTTGAAAAGCCCAAACCCTTAAAAAACGATTCCCCAGCATCTAAAATTAATATATTTTAGGTTTTTAGTAATGTACTTATTATTCTTTCCCCCACTGGGCTGCAACTTTGTTAAGGACCTTAGGATACAGGTGCCGCCATCTTGACTCAGAAGCATCACACTTACTGAGGAGAGGAGAGTGGGATAAAGTGCAGGGGGGCGGGTTATAGCTGTGATTTGCTCAGACAGAGAATGCAGAGCAGCACAGTCAGAAGGCACTTCCTGTTTGCAGGCTGCCTGATGTTCCATGAGCCGCCATCTTGGATGTTTAAAGGCTCATAACATGCAGTAGATGCAGGTAGGATGATTTTTAATGTGATCAATCTGTATGTACAGGGTGTGGGAAACATATAAGATAGACTCTTATTCAGAGTGAAGGACCGCTTTAAGGCATATTTAAAGAGCACTTTAATATTACTACATGGTATTCATGACATGCCAGTGGTGGGAATCTTCACTTTATTCTTCAATATGACATAGTCCTGAATAAATGTTGGCATGTAAGATAACGGGATCCAGAAGTAATTGGCATCCATTCCAACACTATAACGAGTTCTGGGGTGCTGGCTGATGACAGCATGCTCCATACACTGTACCACAACCGACAGGTCACTGTTCCGGATTAGGTTGAGTTTTTGTTTGTTTGCAGCATCTGAAAATAATGAAACTGAATTAGAACAAGTATCTAAATGAAAAGTGCATTGTTCTTTTTTACGCGGCTCCTACCTTAAAAGCCAAAATTCCATGTTCCATTCTCTAAATCTAACCTGTCCTTTAAGGTGGTGGTCCTCTTCCCTGGGCTGATTCCTATTTCCCAAGTGGTAGTGCCATCCCACCACACAAGCTAGGCTAAAAAAGAGGAGTGCCACCCCCTTGGGTCTGCTCTATGGACTCTCCTTTGGAGGTTCCATTTTACTCTAAACTGATATGATGGGAGACTACAAAGTAACTCTGCTTTGGAATTTTGAGTGGTACCCCCCCCCCCCCCTTGGTACCTAACACCCTCCTATGGCCCCCAGCCACTGAATAAAAGGATACTTACCTATTATACATACACACTCTCACACACTGCTGCAGGTGGCTTCTTCTATGTCACAGATGTCAAGCTCCCTCCTGGAAGGCCAGTAACAGGCCAGGTCTTGTGTATCTCCACACAGGTGCACAGATGTAGTAATTATAGAGACAGCTATGTGAATATCCACAACAAATGACCTGCTGCTGCCCTTTCAGGAGTGAGTTTGACACCCCTGTTCTAGGGGGTGCTGGCTCCCACTAAAGTTTCTGGTCCACCATTAGAGGAAGACCCATAGGAAATAGGTTAGCATGTCATTAGTGTGGTCCTGGGGGTATACATTTACAATTTATTACTGCATACACAGCCAGATTGGCAACATTGACCCAAGCACTCCAACCCTCTACCCAACAATAGATGGTTCCTAGAGCCTCAAGGTCTTGGATGATAAGAGCTGGGCTATCCTGAAGCTGGGTTAGCAGCGGTCCCACTCATGCACACGGCTGCATGGACACTATAATATATTACACATATTTGTTTTATTAAATTAATTACCTCTCTCAATAAAGTTATCTCCATATTCCTTCTTAATACTGTTTGAAAGCCGTCTCCAAATAGAAATACGTTGTTCTAAAACTTTGTGTGGATCAGACAAAGCAGTTTTAAATAGACCAGGCTCTATGCAGGAAACCTTCACTCCAAAGGCGTGCATGTCACGCCTTAACGGGGGAAAAAACAAGAAACATTTATTTTTTTATGTCAATCAAATTCACCTTTTAATAGACTTGGATAACATTTTCTATTAAATGACATAACAATGAGAAGGAAGGAAGGAAAAGAATAATAGAGAGATTTGAGGGATTTGAGAATTCAGATGTGAGGATCGGGACTGAAGACTTCCCTCCAGAACATCCTTACCCCTGGGCATGAAACACTATACATGAAACATATCTGCTTTGATAGTGGAACCGTGGAAGCAATTAGAAGAGGACCCTAGAGACCTTTTTTTTGGACTATGTACTATGTCAATAAAGAGGAACAGAATCGGGTTTTGTTCCTCACCCTAGGGGCATCCCACTGTACTTACCTTTTCAGCTATCTCCAACAATCTGCGTTCTATGCTATGTATATGAATGAGAAGCATAGAATGCTGAATGGAAGGGGAGTGGCAAGCAACCCCCTTCAACATGTGCATATCCACACCTGCCATTTAGATGGGCCCAGCTTAGAAAATCACAGTAGCCGGAGTAATGTCGGAGATGCCATGCATACACCATGGGATTATTGGAAAGGTAAACCATGTAGTGATCCTAATATATTACATCAGAGCATGCTAAATTGGGTATTATACTCCAGGACGGTGGTTGGCTTTCCCCTAGTAACCCCTCCCAAGCAACCATATATGATAACTTTGTCAATGTCCTGTTAAAGTGGACCAACACCCACCCCTATAAGATTCCCGGGCCAATCAGCTCCCTCCCCGCGGGGCATCCAAAATCGGGATGCCCCGCTGTGTGAAACCCCCCAGAAAGCCCCTAAAAACGTACCTTATCGGCGACGGACAAGCGACGGATAAGCCACCGCCGCCTCCCGCGTGTCCCTCTAGCAGGGCCGTTTGTGCCCCGTGGAAGTGGATCAACACCCAGGATAATGAAAATCCTGGGTGTTGGTCCACTTTAATACACCTACAATTTAATTAGGAGAGAAAATAAGGGTTTCTTCTGCTGTCAGCTCAGGAATGGATTAGCTATCCCAGGGGTAAGGTTAAGATGCAGTTTGATATTTTATTGTACAGATAGCCTTAACTTAAGGGAAGCCAAAAAAAAAAAACATTTAAAAAAGGCCCACTTTAACCTCTGAGCATCTCAATTTAGAATGTCCACTTTGGGATTCCTAGGAACCAACCTATTCCTCACGGAGCTGCATTTATCAGGGGACACAAGAAACATCTGCACAAGTACAGTAGGCACACCGCCACCAATAGGAGGTGCACAGCACTGCAGTGGGCAGCCATTCTGTGTCCTCCATTGAAGGAGTTTTGCAAGGAATAGGTAAGTGTTGGGATTATCTTGGTGGAAGAAGGGTATACAGTACATTGGCCACATAAGTAGTGATGAGCGGATCCAACCCGCAAAGTTCAGATCTGTTCCAAAGAAGGACAGTTTTAAAGATCTTATGTAGGCAGCTGTTCCACAATACGTCATTCACAGTCCCATTTTTTAAAAATTTTTGGCGGGGAATTATTTCAAATTTAACCCTGTCATCCCTTTAGGGAGATTCCATGGAGGCCACAGCTCCAAGTATAGAAGCCGGCTCCCCGGCCCTTACTTCAGTTCTTCACTCAGTAGCGAGGATGAAAAACCTATATTCTCCCTGCATCCAAATGCCAGGGCAGCCGCCAGTCCCTGACAGCCACCACATCTGCATGCTGGAGGGGGCCCTGAAGAGCCCTGAAGGAAGAGGATGCGGCGCTGGACAAAGAAGACCCACTGGAAGAGTATACGTTAAATTAAGAACAATAAAAACATTTTTGTGTGGTGTCTTTTTTTTGTCTGTGATTTCTTTTTCACTCTGGGTGAACTGGTAAGGGGTCTAGGGGACCCCTATACCAGTTCACTATGGCCAAGAGCCGGCATGGTACCTGCCATCTTGGCGGCCACCATGTTGGTAAAGTGACACATTACCTGTACCCCCATTTGGGGCATCAGGGATGTGGAAGAGCCTGGTGCTCCTTTGCGAAGGGCAAAAGTGCTTGTAATTTGCAGGGACAGGGTCCGCCAACAGCGCAGCCTCTGTGCCCTGGGTTACAAGCTCTTATGCTTGGTACCCAGACTGGTAGCCTTGGGGGGAGGCAAAATACAAAAGTCAGCCTATTGTTATTGATAAAAATGGTATCTACACGAAAAAATACCGGCCATTTTGGAGCTTCTTCTCCCAGCATCTCAGCCATGCTGCTGCCTGGATTCAACTGACATAACTGACAGTGCATAATAACAGGAAACCAGACAGCGCTTCCTGTTTGCAGGTGGCCTTCAAAATTAATAGAATTAAAAAATAAAATACTGGGAAGATTGATCTGGGGGGGTTCACACAGCGGGGCACCCCCGATCGGGAAAGGACCAGAACCCAAGTTAGACAAAATCCTGGGTTTTGGTCCACTTTAAATTCAAGACAATTCATTATGTGACAACTTACCTTAAACTGTCATTAAATCCTTCAACACCATATTTAGAGGAGAAATATCCACCTCCGCTAGCAGCCACCCTGCCGCCCACGCTGGATACATTCACTATTCGGCCTTTGGCTTTCTTAATCATGGGAAGCATTGCTAACGTAACATGGATTAAACCAATCAAATTCACTTCAATTGGAGCTTGAATGTCCTCAATTGAGAGCCAGTCAATAGGAGCAAGGGTGCCCATAATTCCAGCATTGTTTATTAAACTCCATAGACCTAAATGTACAAATACATAATATAACATAAAATATAATATTTTAATAATTTAATAATTTTGAAAACTTTTAATAATACAATCACAATTACATGATATATTACGCAAAAAACAATATATATATATATATATATATATATATATATATATATTGTATATGCACAGTTGAGCCACATTATTACCAGTGATGGGCTTTGGATCCGGGACAATGCTAAATGTCTATTCATGCTCCATCCTGGGTACTGTCAAAATCATCTGACACGCCACCCACCGGTTATGCCGGCCACCACAATGTGTGAACGGCTGTAGGGGTTTCTTGGACCCCTTGACAGTTCACAGACTGTTAAACAAACACAGTTGGAGCCCCCTCCTGGTCTGGGGAGCGCTAGTCTGCTGATGCTGGTGATGCAGCCAACCCTCCCCTACCATCTGTAGTGAGGGGTCCTCCTTCTTTCTGGATGTGCCAAGCTAATGACAAGCCACAGGACGAGAAAGGCTTTTATACCACAAAGGAGGAGCCTCATGTGACTAATGATGTCACTGGAGGGGAGGGACATGGAGCGGGATTACCCTTAATGTCCTTCCCCTTCAGTAACGTTATTAGTCACATGGGAGAGATTCGGCAGAGGCCCCTCCTCTCCTTCTCCTGTGTCCGCCTTCACTACACAGATGCTGGGTGCTGCAACAGCATGTCTCCGGCATCAGCAGACCATCACCCGCTGGACCAGGAGGACCCGAAGAAAGGGCCCTGCCTGATGTGGGACAGGAGGAGGAAGACACAGAGAGGTGAGTTGACACGATGTGGATGGAGCTGCTGGATCCGGCATTTGGGATTACCGAATTCTGGATAGTGGGGACTATCCAGCCAGAAGTATTTATTTATGCAGCACCAACATATTCAGCAGAGCTTTACAGGATTCATGTACAAATGGGGTAAATTGCACCAAAAGTATCTAAAGTAACTGCTGTGTAAAGTTCTGCTGATTACCTGTTATACACACATTGCTGGCGATCCCACGCCACGGCTGCCTGTGGCATCTTCTGCATCCTGTTATAGCTTTATGCGACTGTGCCAGCCACAACCAAATTGCTGACGTGGCTATTCACAACCAGAAAGGGATGCAATCAATGCCTCTGTCCATCGTGAAGTGCAGCTATGCTCCTGTTCAGCTTTTTTAGCCACTCGTTTATATGCGCAGCAAAAAAAGCTGATTGGAAGAGAGCAGCACCTGCGCTGTGGGATTGCTGATAAGATTGTATAGCGACCAACCAGCAGAGGGTCACAGAGTGGGGCATCCCAAATAAGGATGCCCCAGGGATGTGAACTAAAACACTGGCAAGTGATGTTGTCAACAGAAAAAAAAAGTACCTTGTTCCCCAACTTCCTCTTTCACCCATTCCGAAACTCGCTGGACATCCTCAGCCTTGGTCACATCCAGGAGCACAGTTTTAAGTCTATTCGATGTCTCCAGCTTTAAAGCAGTGGCCCCACTCTCTGTTAGACAAGTGGCAAGAACTCGAAAACCCAGGTTGTCAAAAGTACGTGCGGCATGATTTCCAAATCCACTGTCACATCCGGTAATGAGCACGTACTTGCCGGTGATGCTGCTGATTGTTGCGCTATCTCTCCTCTTCCACCAGACATACAGGATAATCACACATACAAGCACATACACAAACATGGTCCTGATGTTATTCTTTAGAGCTTCCTATAAAAAGAAAGCAAATATGTATCAAACAATCAGGAACAATTGTAGGGGAACATCACCGGAATTCAAAGGTCAGCCTGGTCCAATGAAATAATAGGGCCATGCTTTCACTATCTATGAAGATATTTTACAAGTTATAAATAGCTGCTTGTGTGTTAGTGAGCTGAGAAACACTGGAGGGTGAAGCAAATGTACACTATTCTGAGCTAAGGAATTGCTAATTCTATAGAGAACATGTTTTATAAAGGCCAGTGTGGTTGTCCTTGGATAGAATGGCTCATAAAAGGATTGAACCTTCAATCTAGGCCAGTTGTGCTCAACATTTTGATGAACAGGGGCCATTTAAATTATTTGGAATCTGGTCAGAATTTTTAGCATAGCCCAGATTTTCTACAACATCAGGACACCTACTTTCTTCACAAACTCCACTCATATCGCCTTCATCCAATTGCAGTGAAGGCCACAGGGTAGAGTGGCGCTGGCCCGAGGATCAGGTAAGGGTTTTTAACTTTGTAACCCCCCCCACTTGGTCACTGAAGTTCCGCTTTAACCATGTTCCCAATACTCAACCCATCTAAGCTTCCACCAATGCTGCCCTACAAACTGCTCCGAACATGTTCGCAGTCACTGCTTGAGATAATCTGCACCCCCCAAAAAAAATATTAGGGAAATTTTATTGTACCAAATTATTCCACCAAAGATTTCAACTAGGGGCGGTGTCGTACAATCGCTGCCACTACGTTCCTCCAGGCCACAGCTGTCTCTATTTGCCAATGCGCCACTCCTATAGTATATCACTCTCTGTGCAATTGCCCATCCTTACTGTACCCCTATTTAACTACCTTTACACAAGTACTATTTACCCCTCTCAGTTTCCTCACAGCAGATCAAGGGTCATCAGATGGCTCTGAGGCATCTAGGCGTTCCAACACCCAGAGCAGCCATACTCAACTGGCAGACCGAGGTCCAAATGTGGACCTTGGTGCCAGATTTACGGACCCCTGCCGTGACAGCCCTGCGCTCGGTTGCTTCTGTGTTAACTGCTCAGAGCTGCCGCCTTGATCAGTGATGTAGTGCTTAGTCCCCCTGCCAGTGTCATGGCTCTCTGGCATCTTGCAATATGAAGCACTGCATGGCCGGGAAGTGGCATTGCAGGGTACACACAAGCTTTGTTTCTCTGTCTCTTTATCCCATCCAGTCCTTCCCAGCTCAGCCACATCCACCCCTTTCCAACCATCTCATCCCCCCAGTTAGTCCCATCCATTCTTGACTCCCCAGCTTTGCCCGATCCACCCCATCCCCATCCATTCCTGTCCCCCAGCTTTCCCCCATCCATCCCATCCTCATCAATTCCTGTTGCCCAGCTTTGCCCCATCCATCCTCCCCCATCCCTTTCTTCCAGCTCTGGCAATCTACCCCCACCCCCCCGCTCAACCCATCCATCCTTTTCCCAGCTCTCTCTCCATCGCTCCCTGTCCTTCCTGTTCTGTCTATTCATCCCTCTTCCTTTCAGCTTCTTTCCCATTCATCCCTCTCCCCCGAGCCCTTTCTATCCATCCTTGTTACCAGACCTTATTGGCAGTAACATTTTGGGCCCAAGTCCACTCCCATACTGGGCCTGCACAGAATGCACGGGGGGTGGGGTTAAAGCAGTGTTCTACCGGCCAGAGCTGTAGGGTCTGTGGGGCCCCCCCAAAAAAGGCTCCTGTTTTTTGAGTCCGATAGGATTTTTGGGGTGGGGGGAAAAGTAGCCTTTTTAGTTTTGCCTGGGGAATCTATAGCCCCTCCCCCAGTGTGCTGATTTCTACCTGTCCACCCCTCCCCCCCCCCCGCCGTGACAGCCCTCCACCCTGACCTTCACCTCTCACTGGATTCATTTAAATGGACCTTTACAAGAAGTGGTTGAGTACCCATTGGCCTAGAGCAAACCAAATGAGCTAACCAGAGCTAAACAGATAAAGATTATAGATAGACTTACAGACAAAAGATAGAAAGACAGATAGCTATAAAGATATTTAATTGTATGGGTGGCTAAATAGAGAGACCGGTGGATAGATAGAGGAATGTAGAGATTTATAGATGTATGGAGGGAAGGATAAAGAAGAACGTGAGACAGAAAGAAAGATAGACTGATTAATTGATATAGATAGAAAGATAGATAGATAGATAGATAGATAGATAGATAGATAGATAGATAGATAGATACGCTGATGAATAGGCAGAGGAAAAGATAAAAATTTAAAGATATATAGACGGATAGATTTATAGATAGACAGAATATTATTATTGTTTATTATAAGTTACAGGAGGGTGATACAAATAACCTGCTTAAAATACACAGGACATTATGAGTTGTATATAATGGAGATGTACCAACAAATGCATATGATACATACAGTATTATGAGCCAAATGCAACAAAACACATTAGGAGAGAGAGCCCTGCCCTTGCGAGCCTGCTTACAGATAAAGAATAGATATATATGCAAGCAAATAGAAAGCAAGATAGACATAGAGATTCTGTAGATAGATAGATATAGATAGTGATAGATACCGTGGATAGCAGTATAGAGAAAGAAAGTGTGATAGATAGATAGATAGATAGATAGATAGATAGATAGATAGATGATAGATAGATAGATAGATGATAGATAGATAGATAGATAGATAGATAGATAGATAGATAGATAGATAGATATTCAAATGGTTGAACATAAAAATAAATAGATAGACTGACAGATAAATAAATAGAGGGATGAATAATGAATGGATAGATAGATAGATAGATAGATAGATAGATAGATTGATAGATAGATAGATAGATAGATAGATAGATAGATAGATAGATCACATAGGGTGGGGGCCTTAGCACATTTCAGTGAAGTCCCCAGTACTCACATTATGAGTCCCGGCAGTGGAAAGTACAGTATAGTTTGCTCTATGAGGCACCGGCTTCCTTCTGTTTATAAATGAGGAAGTAGTTGGTTGTCATCATGGTGATGTCGGAGGTTGGGACAGGCTATAATAGGACTAGGTGGGGCAGCTGTAAGTGACTCTTTGGGTTAGACAAAGACATGTCCTTGTTATCAATCTTAAAGGTACTGTAAACTTAATGACAATAATTATTCAGTAATTTTTCAGTGTTAACACTCCGGTCTGGTTTCAGTCCTCATTAAGCGACACATTTTGCATAATATTTATGAAAAAGTTCACTTTCAATGGTAGTTTTAAAAATGTCTTTTATTGTATGGAAAAAAATGTCTTCAAGGTGCTGAGCTTATCTGTTATTTTTCTTTTTTTATTTGTTTGCAACTCTGTATTTTAAAAAGGAAAAAACAGTTTTCTCTAGCAACAGCTTAGCACCCGTAAACAAAGTGTTTGGTGTACGGAGCAGAGACTTCCTAACTCTGGCTTGCTAATCATTTGATTGGCTGAGGCAGAGATGATGCTCCACACTCGTGACCACAAAGGTCCCCCCCCGCGCTCTAATTCATTCTATTCAGATGATGGTATCACAGTAGCTAAAGGGATACTGGCAGTGTTTTCGTATGGGGAGGCATGTCATTATTGCTGCCTAATTTTTCCAAGCTCTGCTTTGTGGGTGGGAGGAGCTCACCCATGACAGTGGAAGGCGTCTGGGATTTGTAGCTGTACTATATTATTACTTCCTTAGGGCCAGGAGAGCAATGCCCATTTGAGCAGTACAGAGTCACGTGAATATAGGAAACTTGGGAACAGCATCACAAGTCTGGGCGCACAATTCTAACACAAATGTGTATTTTACATTCCAGAAGAGAAAAATAATAAGGCAGAAAACAAAAAATGTCGTTTTTTAGGTTGAATGTGCTCTTCCGCTGCCAGTGCCGTTCACTGCTATTGAAATTGTAAGGTTCCAGCATTCACTAACAGAGCCATACTGCTGGGTGCTTTCTCTCCCTTTCCTATACCGCCCTGCACTGCCCCATTGTTTCCTATCCCCTAGCAGGGCAGGGACCTTCAGCAGGAGTTAGAGGTGGTTGGCTGCGTCAGACTGTCTGCAAATAGGGGACATTCAGAAGCATTATGGCTGACCAACAAAAAATATTACAAGAGAAGGAAAAAATTAGTGAGTTGTTTTTTTACATTACCAAATGTTAAAGTGGACCAAAACCCAGCGGAATCTATAAGATTCCCGGGCCGATCCATTCCCTCCCCGCTGGGCATCCAAAATCGGGATGCCCCGCTGTGTGAACCCCCCCAGGTCGCCCGCTACACTTACCTTAATCCCGGTCCGACAGCGCATGGCCGCGGCTGCATCCCCGCTATCCCTCTAGGAGGGCGTGTGCCTGCGCCGGCCACTCGTGAATGGCCCGCGTGGGCGCGCTCCCTGTTAGAGGGAAGCATGAGATGCGGCCGCCTGCACGCTCGGAGCCGCTGAGCTAAGACGTCGCTCAGGTGTGCATAGCTCATCGGCTCCCAGCGCACTGATTGGATGAGCGGCCGCACATGCACCGTAGGACCGCGGTGAGGTGAGTTGATATGGGAGACCTGGGCGGTTTCCCCCCGATAGGGGTCCCCCGGGGGAGTGGACCAAAACCCAGGATAGTCAAAATCCTGAGTTTTGGTCCACTTTAATGTTCATGAGCCCACCCTCAGGAGGACACTGAACCACAATGGTGTGCATGGCAGGATTGCAAGCAGAAAACCACTGATCTCCAAACTGAACACTTCTGGACAAGCCAGAAGGCCATTAGAACAATGTTTTGTAGGCAGAATTTATGTTTTGTTTTTAAAGTGGACCAAAACCCACCGTGATCAGCGATAGATTCCCATCCAAAATCGGGATGGCCCGCTATGTGAAACCCCCCAGGTTGCCCCATACACTTATCTCATTTCCCGGTCCAACGGCGCATGCGCAAGCTGCGCCCGCATCCCCGCTATCCCTCTAGCTGTGCATATGCCCACGGCAGGCATTTGGGAATGGCCGGCGTGGGCACGCTCCCAGTTAGAGGGAGGTGGGGGATGTGACCATCAGCGCGCTCGGAGACGTGACGTCTGCAGCTCAGAGTGCGCTGATTGGATGAGCGGCCGAGCATGCGCCCTAGGACCGGAAAGAGGTGAGTTGGGCTTGGCAATCTGGGGGGTTTCACGCAGCGGGGCACCCCCGATCGGGGTGCCCCAGGGGAAAGGACCAAAACCCAGGATAGTCAAAATCCTGGGTTTCGCTCAACTTTATCAGTTGGGCCTTGATTCAGTAAGAGTTGAAAAACATTCTCAAAATTCTAAAAATGTCACTGTTGCTGAATCACCAGCTAGGAATACACTGAAAGTCGATGGCACTTTTTACTCCTAAGAAAAGTTGTTAACTTTTTACTCCTTTTTACACTATGGTAAAAAAGTGCCATTGACTTTCATTGTCTTCCTAACTGGTAATTCAGCAACAGTGAAATTCTCAGGCTTTTTTCTCATAAAGTGATTTTTTTTACTAGAATGAGAATTTTCTTCAACTCCTAGTGAATCTGGGCCAATGTACAAGGATTTGCATAATGCAAAGCAGAAATATTTTTTCATCAGCATCAGTACATTATATGACAGGTGGATTCCGACAATAGTATACGTGAGACTCACCATGACATCAGCTGAGATATTGACTTGCTTCATGCACCGGTGATTACATAATAGCAGCCTGGACTGATAGCGTAACAGGTTGTTCACTGTTGCCAAACATGTTTCCGCGCTTACAGGAAAGCAACGCTTTTGTCTCAGCAACTCCCCAAATGTGTAACGTAAAGCTCACCCACACCCTGTAATTAAAATTGTATTTTCAAACCTAGCCATATTTGTAGCATGGGATGCATTGGGGTTATCCAAATAATGCAGGAGCATTTTAAAGGTTTGAGTGGTTCAATTTTCAATCAGCACATAATAAAGTAATGCAAAAAGTGTTTCCTTTATTTAAAAATCAAAATCTCTGCAGAAGATTGTTTATAATGAGGTTGTAATTTGGATTTAAAAGTTTGGAAATAGTACCAACCTATGAGCACTGGGGACAAACATCAGCCCGGGAATTTTCAGGTCCTGACCAACCCTCCAGCAGCCCATGAGTTCCTTGCATGCATCGTCAGAGGGGAGTGGTCGCAGGGATGTTTACCCCCCCCCCCATTCATGTGATTGGAGTAGAGCCTGCACATATGCTGTCCATACAGAACAATGATGATGAAAGACTGCAAGTTCAGTTTAAGATTGGACCAGATAGAGCTTTATTTTACCAGGTAAATACATTTGCTGTGCAAGAGAGGCTATAGGGACACAACAGGTAGGAAGAAGGGCCTTCACCATCCCATGGACCACTGGGCAGGCATCCAAACTTGAGGTGCCACATGGAGAGGATCCAGGGAAAAGAAGGAGTAACAGGTTCAAAGGCTCAGGTTTTGCCATAACCAAGAGCCTTCTGTCCAGGCAACCAATCCAATCTGAGGCACCACATGTAGGCAGGGGCGGACTGGGATTCAAAAACGGCCCTGGACTTTTTTGGTCACACTGGCCCTTCTGTACTGTGCCCGGCCCCATAAAGTATGTTACATTACACGCAGGCAACGCCACTTCTAGCAGGACCCGTCGCCACAATGTTGCTATCACTACCGAGTGATGTGGCATTACACTGCTGACAAGGGTTGGACCAGCCAGGGCAACTTTGAGACTGGGAAGAAGTGAGTTGGTTTCGGCGACCTGGGGGTTTTCACACAGCGGGGCAAAAACCCAGGATAGTCAAAATCACCAGGATTTTGCCTATCCTTGTCATTAGTTCTTGCCCCGGGGGTATCCAGATTTGGGATGCCCAGTTGTGTGAAACCCCCCAGATCTCCTACTCCACTCACCTTTCAGCCATTCCCGCGCTCACAGTGTTTGTCCAAACAGAGCTTTAGGCTGTTGTTTTGGCTTGTGTGTTGGTATAGGAAGCGGTAGCAGCCGCATTCCCAGTTTCCCTGTGGAGTGCTCCCGCACACCCGTCAATCTGAATGCCTAGGAGTAGGAGTGCGCACAGCTGCATGGATTAAGCAAGGTAAGGTAAGCCATGTGCCACAATGTCATTTATTATTTAAGCAATCTAGTTTGGAGGTGGCCACCGGATGCATCCGTAGTTCACTGCAAAGACAAGTAGAGGTGGGGTCAGACATTAACTAGGAACCAAACTGAGGGGAGTGTGCATGCGGAGAGGCATGTACAGTATGTTGGGTCTGGGACATGGAGGGGCAGCATGTATGGGGGATATCGGGGTTGGGCATCAAGGAGTAGCATGTAGAGAATGTGGCTGGGACACAGAGTGTAGCATGTGTGTGGAATACTGACAGTCTCTGAGATGCTTACATGGTACACACACTTCATTGGAGATGGTTTCTTGAACAATGAGTGGCTCAGTTTATTAGTATATAGTTGATACAATACTTCCATCAGTCAACAGGTACACTTCATACCTGTTGGGTCGGGATGTGGAAGGGCATCATGATGTGGTGGTGGGGGGCTGGGACATGGAGAAGCAGCATAAGGGGTGTGATGGGCTGGAATATGGAGGGACAGGATGGTCCCTTCCCAGTTCACAAAGGGTTAAATGTAAAAAAAATAAAAATAAAAAAAAAACAGACACAGCAAGAGAAAATATGTTACTATTATTATTTTTTTTAATACTTATCTGCCATCAATCCCGAGCACTGTATCCCATATCGATCACTCTGGCCTCTGCTCTCCTGCTGCTGATGGAAGCTTATTATACCTGTTGAGTGATGGGACATAAAAGGTTCATTAAAAAAAAATGACATAGTGTTCCCCCTCCTGGGAGTGGCAAGCATTCCCAGGCATTTCACACCTCAGGGGATCCCAAATTAGGATGTCCGGCTTAGAGGGAGACCACTGGCCCTGCAGACTTATGGACTATAGGCCAGTGGTTGCTCCTTTTTAATGATTGTGGCTTTTCACTCTTTTTTCCCTATTTACACTATTTGCTGGGCTAGGATCCCCTAGTTCTGCATATTCATTTTTAGGTCCATGGTGAAATCTGTTTGCACTCTTGCTTCCACTGTGTTTATTCATATTTTGATCTATGGGCACAGGAAGGCATATGGGTAGTAGTGGGGTGAGGGGATTGTGGTGCTATGATGCAGGGATATTAACCCACCCCTCTAGCTGACCCTAGGTCCCACAGACCACAGCAAAGTGATGCTCAACTTTTTCCTACAATGCCCTGTCTTGTGATTCACAGCTTGTTTGTATGACTGCCAAGGATGGGTTAAAGGCATTGTCCTGTGTAATTGGCCCAGAAACAGCTGTTTGGTGCCACCTCATGCAGTCATTTCTTGGCCCACATCAGTTTGAACAATGCAAGAAAAAGGTAAGTGACTCAGTGATTCGTGTTTGGCCTTAAAGGCTGGTGGGAGCACAAAACTGAGGGCAAGGGTCTGCTTTGAAATAAACCTCCTGTATGGTCCTGGCCCACAGGGATCATATATAAACCTTCCACACATCCTCATGCCACAAAAGACATTGCAGAGATAGTTACCTTTTCTTCCAATAGGAAAACCCCTCTTGGTGTTCGGAGAGGTAGGTAAGACCGAGACTTGTTAGATTTTCTGGGGACTGTTTTTTGAGGAACAACACAGCCGATTTCTCAGCGGTGGCACCCCGATTGGGATGCCCTGCTGTGTGTATCCCCCAAGGTCGCCCCATTCGCTCCCACGGCAGCGACTCTAGACGAGAACAAGCGCACTGATTGGCTGAGCGGCCCGCTCAAATTCTCTATCACTCGGCTCCCTTCGGCACTGCTGATGGCTAAACAAACAAGTGCCGCCAAAGGGAACCAGGTGCGCCGCCGGCCACATCCTCTGCTCACCTCTTAGTCATCGTGTGCCTATTCGGAAAGGCTGGTCGCGGGCTAGCGAGGGCTTCGGAGCAAGGTGAGTAAAGGGGCTCCTCAGTGGACTCCAGGGACTCTGATGTTCCTCTTTAAACAGATTTAACGGAGATGGAGCGCTAGCTCTGCTACACCCAGGCGCCAATCCAGCTGCGCCTGGGCACCGCGTCATCAGTTGCTGGGTAAGTTTCCCGGGGCTGGTGGCGCAGTTCCCGACCTTCCCCCATCAGGGGACGGCAGGGGGTTGCCTAGCAACCCCCGAGCTGGCAGTGCGGCGGTGCCCCGCGGCGCTGGATCTCCGGACGCCGCGGGGACGTTCCTAATAGGTGAATACAGTCCTAAGTGGTTCTCCCCGGATTATCGCCGGTTTACACTTTGTACCAGTAAGTTTTATATATTACGATCACTAGCCATGTTTACATGTCAACACAGCACCTATGACGTCACTCGTGACGTCAGGCGCGAATTTTGAATTCTAAACGCATGATTGGTTTATAGAGGGGTATATAGGTATATATATGTATGGTATCTGTCCTTATCTCTGTTTGCATGAGGTTGGTCCTGAGGAAGGGGGCTGAATGCACCCCAAAATGTCGACCGACAACCATGTCTTGCTTGCACTTAATTGGTGATTGGATTAATACAGTTTGGATTATTATGAACTTTTGGAGTGCTGGTCCTTTGCAAACACTGGATTACTGCGGCATCTCCGCGAACCATGCACCCGCACCTTTGGATTATTAGGTAAGAGTGCGGCAGCCACCAAAAACTTCCTCTTTAAACAGAGCCACCAGTCTTTTCTAGTCAGTCTTCTCAACCCTGTTCCCTCCCTCTGAGTAGTTTTGAGAATTGGAAAAAAAGAGACCATGGCAGGGCCTAGATTCTTTATTGTCATGCAACCATTGCTGACTGCTGCAGGGACAAGGTGATTATTTTTACCCCTATTCTCCAAAACAGGCACTGGCACGGCAGGGGGCAACGGCAGGGGGCGCCATTTTGAATCTTTGCCCTAGGTGCCAGAAAGCTTAGCTATGCTTCTGCCCATGGCACCCCAAATCACTGTTTGAAACCCCCACCAATCGGCAGTAAAACTTACCTGACCACTGATCATAAGGTGCATGTGAGTGCCGAAACTGTGCTCCACTATACCTTTCACCAGGTGTGTGCCCGCACCATGCATTTGTGAATGCCCATGCAGTTCGAGCATAGCGGGGGATGTGGCTGGCAGAGCACTTGGCTCATTTTGACCCTTAGCCTACAAGAGTTCTGGTTGCCTGAGAATAAGAAAAGACCGCTAAGAAAAACAATGGCTTTCTCTCTCCTAAAAAAAGAAGAAAAATCTGGCTCTGAATTGACCTCCTTGTATTGCTAAGAATTTAGTATTCCTATAAGTACTTATAGGATATATACATATATATGATATAATGCACAAGGTCTGCTTTAAAACATTGCAGAATCAGAGCGTCAATATTTACCGACAGAAAAAACTGGTGACACCAACTGGTACAGCTTGAAATAACAGAGCAAATATATCTGGTCATAAATAGATGTGGCCGCTAGGTGGCAGTATCACTCTATTGCAACCAAGTAAGCATATATTTGCCAAACATAATATGCGCAGACTAGGAATTAGAGACAAGCAAACCGGTTTGTTAGAACCGGATTTAACTTCGGATTTCAGGGAAAATTAGATTAATCATTAATTAATCGTCATTAATCAGAATTTCTTGGGATTTGCACGGACCGCATCTTTCCCTGAAAACCTTCAATAAAAAAGTAAAAACTCATCTGCTCTCTCACTGTCCCCTTGTCACTGTCCCAAGCCGGTCTCTGCAGTCTATCGCTGGGCTCCTGGCATCCCACTTCCCAGTGCAAGGAGGGGCTATTTATAATGGCGAGCAAGCTGTCATGAGCTCACTCTGTCGGTATAAAAGTCCCCTCCCTGCAGCAGGGAGAGGAGTTGTCAGAAGCTGGAGAGATTGGTGGGATAAGTGTTTAACCTTTAAAGATTAAAAGTCTGCCACTCAGCATGTTATAGGGGGAGGAGTGCATATATTTATTGATGTTAATATTTATTTATGTATATATTTATATATATATATATATATATATATATATATATATTTATGTATTGATGTTATTAATTATGTATTTACTTATTTTGCTCATTTCATTAACTCATTTATGTATGTATTTCTTTAATATTTTAGTTTTCTGTTATTATTTTGAGTACTTTCCCTACCCCATTTTGTGCAGGGCTATCGCCCTGGTGTTCCCATTGATTTGTAGCCCTCTAGCTCTTGCTACCTTCATTTTTTGGCTTGGTCTGAACTAGTTTGGGACGAACTTTCATCTAAAACGCAGTCATCCAAGGCTTTATAAAAACATGTTTGAGTGGGCTATTTAGCATTTAAACTGGCCTCGGCTAATTAGCATGTGAATAACCCGCTGCCTTATAGCATTTCAATAGCTTGCTGCTGTCTTTGATAGTTTAAATCACATAAAAAAATGTGGAGAAGCAACAGGGTTGGCATTCCTGGAAAGGTGAAAGGAAGTAATGGCTTTTTACAAGCGTAGAAAAATGTACCCATTTTGGGCATCACAGGGTTAAACTGCGGTTGTGTTGGCCTGGCAGTAGCGGGCAAGCCCTCAAAACATTGTTCCATTTGTAATGGGGTAGCAGCAGGATTTTAGCTGAAGACAAAGCAATTGCTTTTACAAGTGCTGAACAACCCTTACACCTGTATATATCCTTAAAGGAGCACTATCACAAAATTGTGTAATATTAAAAATACATATAAACACGTCAACTAATTAGAGGAGGGGTCATTTATACACCAGAACTGAATAAAACCAAGCTTGAGTGTTTTTCTCTATGGTAGGAATAAAATCCAGGGGAGACAGGTTTAGTCTATCAGGGGTGACAGAGCCTGTCACCCCTGATGTACTTTTCTTTCCATTAAAGAACGAAACAAGCCTGCCTGGATATTTCTTGATGCAGAGTGTATAAGTCACCCCCTCCTCCCGTCATCCACCATATTTATATGGGTTTTTATCATTGGGGTATTTTTTCGCGATAGTAACATAGAAATGTAGAAACATAGAAGGTTGACGGCAGAAGGAGACCTTACGGTCCATCTAGTCTGCCCTTATTGTAACTGTATGTACTCTTTATCTTAGGATAGATGTGTGCTTATCCCAGGCATGTTTAAATTCAGTGACTGTTGATTTTTCAACAACCTCTGCAGGAAGTTTGTTCCAAGCATCTACTACTCTTACTGTAAAATAATATTTTCTAACATTGCTCCTGATCTTTCCCCCGACTAGCTTCAGGTTGTGCCCCCTTGCTCTATCATTTAGTTTCTTCTTAAAACCACTTCCCTCCTGAACCTTATTCAATTCGTTCACATATTTAAAGGTCTTGATCATGTCCCCCCTCTCCCTTCTTTCCTCCAGACTGTACAAATTTAGTTCTTAAGTCTCTTCTGATATGTTTTAAGTTTAAGCCCTTCCACCATTTTTGTTGCCCGCCTTTGGACACGTTCTATTTGAATAATGTCTTTTTGCAGGTAAGGGCTCCAGAACTGCACACAGTATTCTAGCTGTGGCCTTACCAGGGCTCTATACAGTGGCATCACAACCTCCCTCTTCCTACTGGTGATGCCTCGAGCTATGCAGCCGAGCATCCTGCTTGCTTTACCCACTGCCTGGCTACACTGTCCACTCATCTTGCAGCTATCAGTAATCAGTACCCCTAAATCTCTCTCCTCCGAGGTCCTGGATAACACAGTACTGCCCATACAATACTCAGAGCAGGGATTCCTTCTACCCAAGAGCATGATTTTACATTTAGAGATATTAAACTTTAGTTTCCACAGTTTTGACCATCTATCCAGTAAAGCTAAATAATTTTCCATATTGCAGACACCTCCAGGAATATCCACCCTATTACTAACCTTTGTATAATTAGCAAACTGGCAAACTTTTCCTACCAAGCCTTCTCCTATGTCACTTACAAATGTATTAAAAAGAATGGGGCCCAGGACAGAGCCTTGCGGCACACCACTTGTAACTCGCCTTTGTTCAGATTGCACGCAATTAACCACAACTCTCTGATACTGTTCCTTCAGCCAACTAGAAATCCACTGAACTATCCAGGGATTGAGTCCTACCTTCAATAACGTAATCTCTGAGCTCTTTATGTGGTACAGTGTCAAAGGCTTTGCTAAAATCCAGATAGGATATCCACAGCACCACCTTCATCTAACACTTTAGTGACATTGTCAAAGAAATCAATAAGATTGGTCTGACATGATCGGCCCTCAGTAAAGCCGTGCTGTTTTGGGTCCAACAGGTCATTAATTTTTAGATGGGAAATTATCTGTTTTTTTAAGAGTGTTTCCATTAATTTGACCACTATAGATGTTAAACTAACTGGCCTGTAATTACTGGCTTCTTCTCTACTCCCCTTTTTATGGATTGGTACAACATTGGCCATTCTCCAATCATCTGGTACCTCATCAGTTGAAAGGGAATGGTTAAGTAAATCAGTCAGAGGGGCTGCAATCACAAATCTAAGTTCCCTTAGAACTCTGGGGTGGATTCCATCTGGACCCATCGCCTTACTTACCTTTAGATATGCCAGCTCGGCTAAGACATCAGCCTCCAGAAACTCCGGAGCTGTGCCCTCCCAGCTGGATGCTGTGCTATGGCCATGCCTGCTACTATCTGAAAATACTGAGCAAAAGTAGCTATTCAGATGGTCAGCCACAGCCTTATATCCGTCAATATAATTATTTTCCCTATTTCTATTTTCTAATTTTTTGATTTTATCTCCCCTCTTCATAGATTTGCACATTTCTTCCTCCTTTAGCCCTTTACCAGTCCTTATAACCAGTTTTGCTTCCCTCTGTTTTTATATGCCCCTCTGTCAGCTACACTTCCACTTACTTAATACTTCTTATAGGCAGACTTATTTTCTTTTATGATAGTGCTGACTTCCCTAGTAAACCATAGCGGGTTCTGCTTCCTTTTATTCTTGCTAGTTTGTTTCACATATTGCTTAGTTGCCTTTAAGATGGTCATTTTTAATAGTGACCATTGGGCACTCACTTCTGCAACTCTGTTCCACTCACCTATTTCCCTTTCTACATAGTCCGCCATTTCCTTGAAGTTTGTTTTCCTAAAGTACATAAGTGCTCCTTTAAGTACATATACAAGTGCTCAAATCTTACCAATACAAGATATTTTATTTTCAAGTGCAAATCTCAGTGTCTGCATATTTTTTAAATGGTGTGCGTGATGATCCATTTTCTTCATAATTTTGGTTCTTTTGTTGTCCTCCACATCTCTATACACTGCCTCCTCCACTACAGGCTCAAAGTTGCCATTTCAGATCTCAGTGGCTCACCAGTGCACCCTCTGCAGTCCCTCATCCTCTGGATATTGTCAACTTCTCCCACTTCCACAGTTCAGCACAACAGTAGACGCCTTGCCAACTCATGCTTCCTCTGCTCACGGCTCACCACTCACCTCTACTGCTCCCACTGCTGAAGAATAGGGATGGGCAAACACGCTTTGAAATATACATTTCAGAACAATCACAGAAAGCAAAAAATTATTAAAAAATGAAAAATAAAGAGTTTTTACTGCATGTAATTCGTTCCTGCTGCAGGTATCTGTCTGCAGGTTTAGTTTTTTATTTTTGGCTAATTTTTGCTTAGATACAACTTTTATCAGACCAACATTGGGCTGCCTTTTTTATTAATTAATTGTATTTTTTTTTAGTTTTAAGTGTTTTACTAAATGTGGCTTTTAAAGGCATCCCATTTACTGTTTAAACTGCCTGCAGTGTTATTTTCTTACAATTTGTATCTAACGAAAATATATTTGTTCTTTTTCCCCCTTGTTTTATTGAATGCCACTTAAACAGCATTCATTAAAGCTGGGAAAGTAACAGTGGGGCCCATTCCCTGCAAGTTACAAGCCCTTATGCCCTTAAGCAATGGGCACTGGGCTCTTTCGCACCCCCGATGGTGAACGTCGGACACGGCACGCAATTACACATTTATCAAGCAGAATCTGTTTAGCGACTGGGATAGCGCCATGTAGCGTCTGATTCATCATTTTCACAGCCTCAGTGAACAGCGCCGGCGTTCAGCCTTGCACAGCGCCAGGTATGACCTCTCGCTACCTGTCGCTCTCCCATACATTTCAATGGATGAACCTTTTCTTCTCTTTAAACGGGGTTTTTTTTTTTTTTTTTTCCCAAAAAAATCACAAATAATTCTTTGACCTCTTCTGGCATTGAAAAGCAGTTTTTTTCATAATGTTTTCATTTTTTATATATTTCCTTAGAAATGACATTACAGGTCTGGCATTAAAGTGTTCATGTTACAATGTTGTTACAATGTAATTCCATATGTTTTCGCTTTGTTACTAGTTGATAGATGCTTGAAAACACACTTCAAACACACCGCCTCCTGCGCTCTGGGCTTCAAACAAGTATCGATCGCTATGAGCAGTCGCTAACATGCGCTCCCATACAGCGCTGTACTGGTCAAATAGCGACTCCTCACAATGTATTCAACATTACTGAACAGCGACTGAGTCGCTATAAAGTAGCAACCCACGGCTGAGCACAGTGACTACTAGCGGGCGCTCTGAAAATGCCTGCTACAGACGCTCATCTGTCGCTACCTGCCGCTAATGATGAATCAGCCTGCCCATTTCTACTAGATTTATGTGGTTTTAAACGTACATTTGTACCATAGTGTTGAAATACATAAAATATAAATCTAACCAAAAATGCCACAAAAATTACCAAAAAATATAAAACAATAAACCTGCAGGCAGTTTGGATATAAAATGGGATGCATTTAAAAGCTGCATGTAGCAAAACACTTAAAAATGAAAAAATAAAATTTAAATAATAAAGGCAGCCTATTGTTGGTTAGATAAAAATGTTATCTAACCAAAAATGCCCAAAGAATTTCCCAAAAATATAAAAAAATAAACCTGCAGGCAGTTTCAATGTGAAAAGGGATGCCTTTAAAAGCTGAATTTAAGCCCTTATTTAACAAGGGATAGCGCCAGGTAGCGAATGGTGAGCGAACGGTAATGACGCTCACCGCCACGAGAACGCCGGCTCCCCTCCGCAATCACACATTTATCAAGCCGATCCTGCTTAGCGACTGACAGAGCGCCAGATAGCGAATCATTCATCATTATTCCAGCCTCACCCCACAGCGCCAGCGAGCGACCTTGAACAGCGACAGGTATGACCTCTCGCTACCTGGCGCGCTCCAATGCATTTCAATTGAGCTAACTTTAAATATTCATAATTAATTGCTATTAATTTTTTTTTTTTTTTAATGTCAAAAATTCTGTGACCACTTCTGCAATGTTAGATTTTTTTTTTAAGCTAAAAAAAAAAAAAAAAAAAAAATGTGTGCAGAATTGATATTACAGGTCTGATATTAATGTATTCATATTACAAAATGTTTTGAAAAACATGTTTTTTTTTTTTTCTAAAAATATGGTTGTTTGGGGGTTAAAAAACTACTTTTAACCCATCGCCGCCAGCGCTCTGGGGTTTAAACAAGCATTTCACAGCGCGAGAATTTTTGGAGCGTGATTTGTTAATGAATATGCTGGGAGCCGTTCTCTATGGCCGTTCGCTGTCATGCGCTCCCATACAGCGCGGAACCTGTCAAACAGTGACTCATAACCCCGTATTCAACATTACCACACACCGACTGAGTCGCTGTCAACAGCCGAACAACGGCCAAGCACAGCGAATACTAGCGGGCGCTGTGAAAATAACGCTACTGTCGCTCATCTGTCGCTACCTGGCGCTATTAATGAATCAGCCTGTCAGTAAAACACTTAAAACTGAAAAAATAAACTTTAAAAATATTGTTGGTTAGAAAGAAATTGTATCTAATCAAAAATGCCAAGAAATTACCCCCCAAAAATCATAAACAAAATATATATATATATATATTTTTTCTTTTTCTTGTCATGTGCTATATATATATATATATATATATATATATATATATATATATATATTTTTATATTAGTAGCTATTAGCTTGAATAATGTACTAAATGATTCACAAAGGTTTGTAGAGTTAGATATGTTTATTTTTAATATCTGATTTAGTCTGTGCTTATTGTTAGGCAGTTACGAGTGCATCCGTATAAAAACATCTTTGTGTTGATAAGTTGATCAATAGTGGGGTAGTGGAATAGGGGCCTCAGGTCTTAGTAGGCCCCTATTCTCTAATAATCTCTAATAATGTTGTGACCTCTTCTGGCATAGAAAAAGCCATTTATTCAAATATTTTTCATGTTTTATATATTTCTGCAGAAATTACATTACATGTCTGGCATTAAAGTGTTCATGTTACAATGTTAATACAATGTAATTCCATATGTTTTTGCTTTGTTACTGGTGGATACATGCTGAAAAACAAACTTTAAACACACAGCCTCCGGCGCTCTGGGCTTCAGAGAAGCATTTTTCAGCGCCGGAGTTTTGTGAGGATGTTTTTTTAATGAATATGTTGTGAGTCGGTAGCACTGACCAGTCGCTAACATGCGCTCCCATACAGCGCTGTACTGGTCAAATAGCGACTCCTCACAATGTATTCATCATTGCAGCACAGCGACTGAGCCGCTAGGAACTAGCGACCCACGGCCGAACACAGCGACTACTAGCGGGCGCTCTGAAATGCCTGCTACAGACGCTCATTTGTCGCTACCTGGCGTTAGTGATGAATCAGCCTGCCCGTCTGAATTCGACGAGAGTGGGAATAGGGGAAGCAGGAAATGGAAGAAAACTGGATAATTTGTATTTTGAATTCTTTCCTTTTAAGTTGCCTTTACACTCACTCAGGATATTATTGTGCAAACCATGGTTGGTGGGATGGGCCTTTTCTGAAGGCAAACGTCTGCCACCAGGGTGGCCGTTTTACAGCCATATAATCCAATGGGTGTATGGCCAGAGTTTGCTTTGAGTTTTGTAAGCCTTATGCTTCACATGTTTTTTGATTGTCTTTAAGTTCTTTTATATTGTTATGTGTTATTGAGGCTTCGTCTGTCTGGTGGCCTGCTCATGTCTTTTTTTTTTCTTTCTATTTTCTCTTTTATCATCCTAATTAACAGGGTGGAGTGAACCCCTTGTTTTCTATTATTTTGGTGCTTGCTCTGATACCCAGAAGCTGAGATATCGGCGCTTGGGGATTGTATCAAACACTTTTTACTTCTGTGAAAATGTGTTGGTTTGACTCTGCTTATCTGCAATATTATATGGCATGTGACCCCACTAAACAGAAAGGTATCCTTATTGCCTTAAGAAGAAATTTACAATTTTGGGTAAGAAGGAAATCTGCGACCTGGATGGGTGATTTTTGATATTGCTGGGTACAATTCAGGATATATATTTTACTATAGTTTCCTATTGTGCCCTTAATTTAGGTCAGCTTGAATTGCTTGCAGGCTCCTTTGACAATGTCTTCCACCATGCTCAAGGTATGGTATTGATTGATTGATGTAGGAAATCTAATAAGATTCTTCAGCCACAAGCTGATAGGCAGTCCCCCAGGGTGGCGATACCACTGCCAGCTGTACTGGCCTCCTCTAAAAATTTTAGGGCCCTGGTGGAGAAACATCAGCTAGTAGATTGTTGGCAGGAAGTACACAAGGGGACCCAAGAGTTCACGCACTATTCTCACCCACATGATCTTTACACACCCAGGGTGGAATATATTTACAGTTTTACCAACATTGTTGCATTTATTTGGTTATATAGCATTATATAATCATTTGTAATGCATATTTCCTAAAAAAAGCTTCCGAATTGTTCATAAGGAACAGGAAGAAACGTAAACGGTTTAAATGCTCGCATTTCAACCTATTGAGTTAGCCAGTAAATTCTATTACTTTAAAGCAGACCAAAAGCCTAAGATTCAGCCAATTCACCCATTTATGTCGAAATCGGTGTCGTACACAACATAGGAGGGCATCCAGAGTGCCCCCCATGCATACCCCCCTTGCAAGCCCAGTTTCTGCAGCGACCAAGCCCTGGGATTGGCTGCCAGGAAATTCCCCTACTTTCTTTATATTGTTTTAATAATTAGGGGTCCTCCTATAGTAAAAAAATGCTAAATAGGAAAAACCTGTCAAACACAGTCCTGGCTCTTTGCCAATGTCACTGAAGTTCCGTAACCTTGATTACAAGAGCAACCTCTGCGCAGAAAACGGCGGACGAGCGGTCACTGCCCTGGCCAAAATCAACATTTTCACTTTAGGGTGGCCATGTGAACAACTCCCTGACTGTGATCTATCTATTATCATCTGCCTGTAATACACGACTTAATCTGTTATCGACAGAAACAACTGGTTATTGAAATAGGTTGTAGCACACTGGTATGATAATAATGTCAATGACATACAGAAAATCAAGAGAAACAAGATAGTTTGGGTTCAAAGCCCCCTAGGTACCTCTGCTTAGCAAGTACTATAATATACTATATACACAAAAAATGGGGAAGGAAAACCAATAAAAGGAAGTTATGCAAAAAAGTTCATGTTTTAATGCCCATAAGTGATTCAGTGTACACAGGTACAGACTATTTACAGTGCAAACAATAGGTTCTATAACGGAACAATGTTAGCCCAGAACAGAAGATATACATATGTGGCATATACAATGGGTCATACAGGAGAAAGGAGGATAAGGTAATTGACAAACAGATAATTCAAAGCCATTCATATTCATTCAAAGCTGTATGTCCCTTTAAACATAATACTTCAAAAGCATAACACAGTGAACAAGAGAAGCAAGTAACCAGGCCGAGGCTATCTTCCTCCTGGGCACTCAGTGGAGCTGTTGTGGCTGCTACTGGCAGAATAAAGCTGGAGCTGCAGGGAGGATTGGTGATGGCCAGTGTCTGCAGTGCCAGCAGCTGGTGGAGGTGTCCAGATAATATTGGGGGTCTCACTTAGATATTCAGAGTGCCCTTCCTCCAGCTTAATAATTTTGTCCAGGAGAGGTGCCGTCTGTGTGGAGAAAGGTCAGAATTAGTGTTCCCACAAAGCCTCCAGGGCCCTATACTTTACCCTGGGTTCACCCTCCTTCTCCACTCTTCCCCTACCTAGAAAGGTCACTCATTTACCTCATCACTGTCTGGGCTCCCTTGGTGTCTGGCTGGTAGGTGGGCCCAGCCTTGAGGTTGTATTGGTGGTAGCCAAACCAGATGTGCCAGCTGTGACTGCAGGTGGCGGGTCTTCTTGGTGTGGTGCTGCTGGCTGAGGTGTTGCTGCAAAGCCAAGGTAAATGCACTGGTAGGTTCCTAATAACAGTATATCTGGCATTTCAAAATCACTACAAGGGACACACACTGGGTCGCACATCGACATGTGTCCCCAAATTGTGGTCTGGTCACACCCATATTAGAGGTTACATGAAAAGGTTGCCTAATACCCTTGGTGTGTGTAGTCACACAACATATGTTGCGCAGGAAAGCCCTCAAAGTTGGCTGTGCATGTGGGAACTAAGGTTGGTGGGTGGTGTGTTTGGTTGGCCTACTCCCCCCTGTGCCAAGCTACAATTTGCTAACAAGTCTTACCACTTGTGGGCACATGTCTTGTATCGGTGTCCATGGTGCCTGACACCAGCTCCTCAGCATGGGTAAATTGTAGAGTTTTGAGTCTGCCACCAGTTTGCCAGCTGGATTCAAACAAAGGAAAGGGTGATTTTAGGGAGTTGCCCAGTGTTTCCTGTACAAGCAGCTCTCTGGATGTCTAGGACTTACCCCTCATCCTGTCTGGTGCTGAGTTTAACCCTTTAAACGCCAGCCACGTAAAATTTACGTGGCTGCCTCTCCGTCAGTTAACCGCCAGCCAAGTAAATTTTATGTGGCTAGCGTTCCCTTACCTTCCGGCCATCGGGGGGGGGGGGGGGGGCATCAGCGGGCCAGTTGCTGTGGATGCAGCTTGAAGGGAGTCCAGGGGTCAGGGGGAGGTGACCTGGGTGTGACCCAAGTCACCCGATCGCTCCCCTGACCAATCAGCAGGGGACGCATGGCAGCTGTCATCAGCCGGCGCCCCCTGCTGTTTCAAGGCATCACGCGGGCGGCGGCGGCGATATTAAAGTCCAGGGGTCAGGGGGAGGTGACCTGGGTGTGACCCAAGCCACCCGATCGCTCCCCTGACCAATCAGCAGGGGGCGCACGGCAGCTGTCATCAGCTGGCGCCCCCTGCTTACCTCATCCGGTGACGCTGGTGCAGCATCTTTTCCGGAGCCCAGGGGGTCAGGGCGACCGTGAGTGAGACCGATCCCCCCCCCCCCGCTGATCAGCTGGCTTTACGCGAGCCAACTTCAAGCAGCAGGCCCGACGGCTCCCCGCTCACCCTTCCACGGCTTCCTGTCTGCCGCCGCCAGGTAAAGGCGATCGTTATGGAATGCTGCCATCCATCCATCCTGTCACCCCCATGCAGCCATCCATCCATCCTGTCACCCCCATGCAGCCATCCATCCATCCTGTCACCCCCATGCAGCCATCCATCCATCCTGTCACCCCCATGCAGCCATCCATCCATCCTGTCACCCCCATGCAGCCATCCATCCATCCTGTCACCCCCATGCAGCCATCCATCCATCCTGTCACCCCCAATGCAGCCATCCATCCTCTCACCCCCAATGCATCCATCCTGTCACCCCCATGCCGCCATCCATCCATCCTGTCACCCCCATGCCGCCATCCATCCATCCTGTCACCCCCATGCAGCCATCCATCCATCCTGTCACCCCCAATGCTGCCATCCATCCTCTCACCCCCAATGCTGCCATCCATCCATCCTCTCACCCCCAATGCAGCCATCCACCCTGTCACCCCCATGCAGCCATCCACCCTGTCACCCCCAATGCAGCCATCCATCCATCCTGTCACCCCCAATGCAGCCATCCATCCATCCTGTCACCCCCAATGCAGCCATCCATCCATCCTATCACCCTCCCATGCAGCCATCCATCCTGTCACCCCCAATGCTGCCATCCATCCTGTCACCCCCAATGCAGCCATCCATCCTGTCACCCCCAATGCAGCCATCCATCCTGTCACCCCCAATGCAGCCATCCATCCATCCTGTCACCCCCATGCAGCCATCCATCCTGTCACCCCCAGGCGATCATGTGTTCCCTGGCGGCCGCGCTCGCACCCACCTGGCCTCCATCTCGGTCGGCTCTGACAGCCGGCATCTTGATTGGCCTCCTCGCCCTGCCTGCCCCGCCTCAGCCATTGGTTATAGAGCATTGCCAGCGCGGGACATGAGAGCAGGCTGCCGGACTCCGCCCACCTGCTGGGTCAGGGATGTGTGACTGACTGAAGTGCTGAGGAAGAGACCCCGGAAGAAAAGGTATTTAAAAAAAACTAAAAAAAAAATAGATGTTGATTTTGGAGAGGGAGTGTGTGTGTATATGTGTGGTTTTTTTTTCAGTTTGGTCACGGGGCTTCCGAGCGCATGCCCATAGGGGCGCCCGTGCCCCATGACCAACAAGTAAATCTGGCCAGTTCGGTGGTTCCGGCGCCCTTCCCCAGGGGCATCCCGATTTGAAATGCCCTGGAGGAAAAGGTCAGAGACCAACCTCCACAACAACCAGTATAACCAGTGAGTTTCAGGAAGGCTTGCGTCCAGAAAGCTGCAGCTACAACAACAAGCCTGGTACGCCTAGAACGCTTGAGGTGTGTACTTTCAGGGAACATGTGGTTTGTGGGGGGTATTTTTATTGAAAAGTGGTGTTTTGGTTGAAAAAGCGCAAGGTGCGCACTTTGTCTGCAGAGCAGGAAATTTCAAGTGAAATGCCCGTTATGCATACGCTTTGCTTTGGGGTAATTGGCAACCCTACCCTTGGAGGTAGCTATGCATGTTGGGTATTGTTCTGTTCAGGGGACCTTGCCATTTCAGATTTGATTAGTTTTTTTTGGTTAGCGCATGGTTTTTATAGAAAAATTTGGTCTTAATGCTGCATTTTTGCTATTTTTTTAGGGAAATCCGGTACAACCAATGAGTTTTGGGAAGGCTTGCGTCCAGAAAGCTGCAGCTACAACAACAAGCCTGGTACTCCTAGAATGCTTGAGGTGTGTACTTTCAGGGAACATGTGGTTTGTGGGGGGTATTTTAATTGAAAAGTGGTGTTTTGGTTGAAAAAGCGCAAGGTGCGCACTTTGTCTGCAGAGCAGGAAATTTCAAGTGAAATGCCCGCTATGCATACGCTTTGCTTTGGGGTAATTGGCAACCCTACCCTTGCAGGTAGCTATGCATGTTGGGTATTGTTCTGTTCAGGGGACCTTGCCATTTCAGATTTGATTAGTTTTTTTTGGTTAGCGCATGTTTTTTATAGAAAAAATTGGTCTTAATGCTGCATTTTTGCTATTTTTTTAGGGAAATCCGGTACAACCAGTGAGTTTCGGGAAGGCTTGCGTCCAGAAAGCTGCAGCTACAACAACAAGCCTGGTACTCCTAGAACGCTTGTGGTGTGTACTTTCAGGGAACATATGGTTTGTGGGGGGTATTTCAATTGAAAAGTGGTGTTTTGGTTGAAAAACTGCAAGGAGAGCAAAATGGTTGAGTTTTCTTTCAAAATTGGCTCAGTCGCTCTTTTCAGTTTTACGTGTCTCCTGGGCAGTAAAGGATGTCTACCAATACATATGTGGTACTGTTGCAATCGGGAGATATAGGGCTTTTACACACAATATGATTTCCTGAAACAACTGGCATGTTTTATTAAGAAAACACACTACAAATTGTAAAAAAATGTTTTTTGGGGTTTTTTTTTTACATATTTTCCACAAAAATATTTAAAAAACACTGACAATCTTACAAACAAGACACTTCATGTTAAAGCCCAGACTGTGCTGAAAAAAACAATATATAATTTTCCAGGGAAATACTGGGCAATCCCTTCAAAAATCACCGTTGAACATGTGGAGCGCAAAATAGTGCAAAATGGTCTGGCAACAAAGGGGGACAAAATCTCAAGGTAGGCTGGCGGTTAAAGGGTTAAGTGAATCACCACCTTCAGGTTGCCCCAATTTTTCTTGGCCTGGCCACCATCCTTGGGTTCTGGCCCCGCCCCCATCACGTTGCTAACCATAACTGCTCCTGCAACGCTTTGGGGGTTGAGTGGGACCAGGATCCAGACAATCGATCATAATTTTTGGCAACACCATCCAGTAGAACTTCCAGCTGGGCATCATTAAATTGGCCACTCAACTTGCCCCTTGTTAGTTTGCGCCCAGGGTGAGAGGCCGATGCTGTGGTATGCTGGGTGGTGTCTTGGCTTAACTCCCATTCCCAGAATGGACAGATTCCAGGCTACTGGCAGGGGGAAAAAGCAGACCTGCCTGTGGCAACACTGCTTAGCCTTTGGCTCCCCTGTTGGCTCTGCATGAGGCTCCGCTGTGGACTCCGCAGTGGGGCACACACTGGGGACCGTCTTGGTTCCGCATAGTGCTTCATTGTCCTGACTGTTGGCTGGTCCATGATGGGCTGTGCCAGGAGTTCAGGGAGCCCTGGTTTTCTGACTTCTGCTGTTAATGCCTTAACCCTTTTAAATGCCAAGCACGTAGTTTCTACGTGGTTGCTTCTCCTACCGTTAAGTGCCAAGCACGTAGAAACTACGTGCCTGGCATTTCCCCCTGCTAGTTTAAAAATTGAAATAGAAAAAACTTACCTCTGGTATCTGTGTGAAGCTGCGGGTCTCCTCTTCCTGGGGGGGGGGGGGGGAATCCGATCCCCCCTGTCGTCTCCCGTCTTCAGGAGGGGGCCCGAAACCGGCCGCCCCCCCCCCCGTTTCCGACGCTAACAGTTCTCTGTAAAAGAAAAAACAAAAACAATGTCATTAACTCACCTCCTCGCCCGATCTCTCCGCCGTCTCCTCTTCACCGGACCCCTACACCAGTTCACAAGGCTGGGGGATGGCAAGTCACCTGCGGCTAGCAGCCCCGGCACCCCCATTACCTGCCTCCCCAAAGCCCGGGGGGGGCAGAAGAGCCGTGGCCACAGGCTATGCGGGCTTGTAGCCTGCAGGGCCAGGTGCCACAAAAGCTGGCCCCTGTGCCCTGTTTCTACAAGCCCTGCATAGCTGGTCCTGGGCTGGTTACTTTGGGTAAGGGGGACCCCATGTCAATTTTGTTTTTAACCCTTAAAAATAAAAAAAACAAATGGGGTTCCCCCCTACCCCCCCCCCCCCGCCCCCCGGGAGGGGGGACTCTATGCCGTTTTTTTTTTAATTAACCCTTTATGTTCTGTCACCTAGCAGCTATAAAAAGCTTCCAGCAGGTGAGCAGAAGCCAGTGATTGCCGAGGGACACAGTGCTCCACGATGGATGGGAGGTTATAAAAAAAAATCATAATAATAAAATATTTTTTTCTCTTTGTGTGTGGTGTCTTTTTTATTTACATTTAACCCCTTGTGAACTGGTAAGTGGTCCATGAGAACCCTATACCAGTTCACAAGGCTGGGGGCAGGCAAGTCACCTGCGGCTAGCGGGTGACTTGCTATTAACCCCCAGCACCCCCATTACCTGCCTCCCCAAAGCCCAGGGGGGGGGGGGGGCAGAAGAGCCTGTGGCCACTGGCTATGCGGGCTTGTAGCCTGCAGGGCCAGGGGCCACAAAAGCTGGCTCCTGCGCCCTGTTTCTACAAGCCCTGCATAGCTGGTCCCAGGCTGGTTACTTTGGGTAAGGGGGACCCATGTAAAAAAATGTTATTATTTTTAAGGGTTTTTAACCCTTAAAAAAAACCCTAAAAATGGGGTCCCCCCCCCGGGAGGGGGGACTCTATGTCATTTTTTTGGATGGTAGTTGTCTTTTATTTGTAAATGTTATGAAGTACTTGTTTCAGTTTGGGGGGTCTCCTGGGCAGGAACGGGGGGCTACCGATAAATATGTGGTTCCGTTCTAATCGGTAGAAATGTGGCTTTCACATGCAATATTGTTTTCTTTAATAAAATAATGTTTTTATTTAAAATAAAGGAGTCAATTTTCTAAAAGAAATGCTATTTATTTTTATTATTATTTTTTTTACTTAATAATATTGTAAAAAACAAAATAAAATTTACAAACAAGACATTTCATGTTAAAGCCTAAACTCTGCTGCAAAAAATATATATATATAATTTTCCTGAAAATTCCAGCAAAAATGGCGCAAAATGGGGAAAAATGACCTGTCAACAAAGGGTGACAAAATCTGAAGTAGGCTGGCAATTAAAAGGGTTAAAAGTACCTATGCATGTTGGGTATTGTTCTGTTCGGGGGACCTTGCGCTTTCAGACTTAGCTTGTTTTTTCTGGTTTTCATATTTATATTTTAGGAAAAGGTGTTTTTTATTCAGCTTTTTTATAAATTTTTTAGGGAAACCCTGTGCAACCAAAGAATTCTTTGAGAGACTAATTCCAGAAAGATGAGCAGACTACAGCAAGCTTGGCACGCTTAGAAAGCTTAACATGTGTACTTTCAGGGAATATATGGTTTATGTAAAGGGTTGTTTTGGTTGAAAAATCACAAGGTGCGCACTTTGTCTGCAGAGCTGAAATTTTCAAGTAAAATTACCGTTACACACATGGTTTACTTTGGGGTGTTTGGCAACTCTTCCATTGACAGTAGCAATGCATGTTGGGTATCGTTCTGTTCGGGGGATGTTGCTTTTTCAGATTAAACTTGTTTTTTCTTGTTTGTATATAGATTTTTTTAGGAAAATGTGGCTTTGATTCTGCTTTTTTATCCTTTTTTTAGGGAAGCTCTTTGCAACCAAAGAATACATTGAGGGATTATTTCCAGAAAACTATGGCCACATCAACAAGCTTGAGGTGTGTACTTCCAGAGAATATATAGTTTGTTGGGGGTAATTCAAATGTAAAGGGTTGTTTTTCTGGAAAAACTGCAAGGTGCGCATGTTGCATAGCATAGTTGTATTTTATCTGAAAATCCCCTAAAGCGCTGTTTCAGTTTGGGGGAGTCTCCTGGGCAGGAAAGGGTGTCTACCTATACATATGTGGTATCGCTGTGACCGGGAGAAATTGCGATTTCACAGGCAAAAAATTATTGACAAACTTACATTTTTTATTTCAAAAAAACACTACAAATTGTAAAAAATAGTTTTTTTTTTTTTATTTATTTGCACATATTTTACCCAAAAATATTGAGAAAACACCTAAAAAATGGCAAACAAGACATTTCATGTTAAAGCCCAGCTGAAAAAAACAATATATAATTTTCCTGGGAAATCCCTGGAAATCCCTTCAAAAATCACATTTGACCATGGGGAGCGCATAATAGTGCAAAATAGTCTAGCAACAAAGGGTGACAAAAACTCCAGGTAGGCTGGCACTTAGAGGGTTAAACTACATCGAATGCTTAGGATGGCTAGACATTCGCCTACGCATGTGTGCCACATTACAGTCCTACCAAGGGGCCAACAGGTTACAGTGGCCACAAACTCTGAGCAAAGGCACATGGCCTTCCAATGTTACAGGGCTATAGAACTTTGCTGCCACTGCCACATGGACCACTGTGGTATGTTTGTATGTGACGTAGGGGTGCCTACGTGATTTAGGTTTCACTTTTCTATGCAATCTGCTACTATTGTGGGATGGGAGAGGTGGCTTCACCTTGTTGCTGGCCGCGGTCAGCAAGCCCATCCATCAGTAGTCGCAGATTGGAAAGGTAGATGCGCCTTTTGGCCTATGTACATCTGCGCTTGCAATCCGCTACTATTATGGGATGGGAGAGATGGATTCGTTAGCATTGTCATACACTAGTGTATAGGAGGCTTGGGTGCTTGCAGTGTCTCAGAAATTTACTTAAAGGGGCAGGGGCATGCATGTGTCACTAAAGGAGACCCAAACATTGGACAATGCAAATATGTTTGTTGTTCAAGTCAAACACACGTGAAAAGAGGACATTGGCAGAGGAAGTAGCAGCCCATGTGAGTGGCGAGGGGACGTCGCCTTACACCTTTATCCAAATCATGCAGCACTGGTCGGACCTCAAACGGCTAAGTGGCCCTTGGGTGCAAAGGTTCTAGACCCAGAAACCCAGGTAAATGGATGTACAACAGAGAAGGTGACCTATCAGGCTAATGAATAACATGTTTGACAATTTTATATTTTCTTTTGTAGCTGAGGAGTGGCTGCGGATCAAGGCCAGAGTTGAGGGGTCCAACCAGTGGGGCCAAGACAGGGTGTGGATGTAAGGCAGCGGCTCAGAACCCTGCTAATGTCCTCTTCCTCCTCCTCTAAAGCAGCAGCACCACCACCATCCATGGAGGCCGCTGAAGAGGGGGGTATGTTGGGCTTGGAGTAGCCCACAGCTCCTGCACACTCCAGTAGGAGAATACCCCAAAAACTGACAGGTTGTGCTACGTGTAAAGTCTAATAACATGTTTCCTAAGTACTGGTGTGCTGTGCTTCTCCGTTCCCTACAGATTCATCAGAGGGTGAGTATGCAGCGATGGGGACACCCAAGACGGAAACGGTGCACAACTCAGGTGGGTGTGAAGGCAGTGAAGCAGAACAATACCCAAGCATTACAAACAACACATGGCCCTAAATACTAACTCATGTTATTTCCCTCTACAGATCCTGAAGAAGGGATGGCGCTGCACAGGAGGGTGGCCCCCTATATGCGTATAAGTATGCGTCAACCAGTTTGGGTAGGTATGTAAAAATGTGTACGCATGTACAGGCAAACATGTGGACAAACAAGTGCTAATGTCTATTTTTTTTCTCTTGGGAGGTGCCATGTTGGTCCCAGAGGGAGGAGAAAGGTAAGTATGGTGAAGGACATGCAGACTAGCATGGGTACAGTGGCGGGGGATGGCAGGAAGCACATTAAAATGAGCTGGATATATCAAAAAAAGTTGTGCGCCGGAAAGCCATGCAAGGAGCCATCAAGAACTATGGGCTCCACAGCAAGTTCCATCCAAAAACAGGTAAAAAAACTCAGCTTTTTCGGCTGCTAATTCCGTAAATGCTCGGCTAATCCGTATCCAACAAACTTTTGTTGGAACATGGCTACATACTGTAATTCCATCTGTTTTCTTTCTATCTATCTTTCAAACATTTAATATCTGTACATTATCAGTCTAGCTATTTGTCTGAATATCTGTCTATTTGTTGCAGTTGCAAAACAAAATAAGCTTATTTGAATTTCTGCATTGCTCCTACTTAATTATGTGGTCTAATACTTTTGTCTACAATTCTAGACAACCTACCGCGAAAAAATGACCTGATGATCTGACATTCAGAAATATCCAGCCAGGCTTGCTTCTTTCTCTTAATGGACAGAAGAAGAAATCAGGATTAAAGGTTCTGTTACCCATGATACTCTCAAACCTGTATACCCTAGGTCAAATTCCTACCAGGAGATATAAGCCATCCCCTGTGCTGGAATAGGTGGGTTGGGGTTCTTTTAGACTTAGACCCTACCTGGTGAGCTGACAAAAGGGGTTTTAGTCCACTTTTGGTGATGGGGCAGACGGCGGACCTCAGCTATTTGCAGTGAATTGATTCCATTACTTCCTGCTAATATGGTCACTACCTTGTGGCCCAAACAAAAATCCAACCTGGCCACCCTCCATAGTGCATTGGGTTGGACATCTTGGAACTAGGTCAGCATAATCAGAGAAGGCACAGCGGCGGAGGCTATTCACCTTTTGCCCATTCCCAAAATGTTCAGAGGTGTATTTACTTTCCTCTAAAAGAACTAGGTCATCCTCCCTTTCAATCGACATTTTTATCCAGTCACTGACGTCTGTGGCCTTCTCCTCTGTTCATTAAACCCCTCCTATCAAATAAAAAAAAGAAAGGGTAGCTGTACTTTCAGATCACAGAGCTTCAATAGATCCCAAGAAACTGAGCACTCTGCCAGTATAAAGTTTTCCACAGTCTTTTTATTCTGTTTTAAGTGAAGTAATTTCACAGCACCTCTCCCTCATTCACTTGTATGGCAGCAATTGGCAGCCAGTCATGTGACTAGAAATTAGTGAACTTTTCAAAAGTTTGATTCACCGGTTCGCCAAACTTTTCAGCAAAAGTTTAGTTCGGTCCGAACATGCATGGAAAACAATGCCTGATGGCCCTAAAAGTCCTTTATAACACTTTGAAGTCACCCAAGGCTGTATAAAAACATGACTAATTAGCATTTGAGTTTGTAGCTGCTAATTAGCATATGTATAACCCAGTCTAATTAGCATTTCAAAAGCCCACAACTGTCTTTGATAGTTTAAAGCACATAAAAAATGGGGAGAAGCAACAGGGTTTGGCGTTCCTGGAAAGTGAAAAGAAGTAATGGCTGTTTACAAGCATTGAAAAATGTACCCACTTGGGGAATCACAGGGGGTAGACCTGTGATTGTGTAGGCCTGGCAGTAGTGAGCAAGCCCTCAAAAAATTGTCCCATTTGTAATGGGGGGTAGCAGCAGGATTGGCACCTTTAAAGTGGACCAAAACCCAGGATTTTGACTATCCTGGGTTTTGGTCCTTTCCCCAGGGCACCACGATCGGGGGTGCACAGCTGTGTGAAACCCCCCAGATCGCCTGAAGAAACTCACCTCATCCCGGTTCTACAGCATATGCATGTCCGCTCATCCAATCAGCACGCTCGGAGCTTCTGACATCAGACCATTTAAGATGGCGTCTAAAGCCAGCGGCTCCAAGGGTGCTGGTGGCCGCATCCCCCATCTCCCTCTAACAGGGAGCGTGCCCGTGCTGGCCATTCACAAATGGTTGACGCGGGTACACGCGTGTGTTGGTCTGGCACTACCAGAGGGTGGCAGGCAGGCAGCGGAGGTGCTGATGGTGGTAGTAGTAGCAACGGCATTAGCAGAGGCTGCAGCTGTTGAAGAAAGACTGGGCCATGGCACAGGAAGCCTTATTCAATGTATGGCTGCCAGTTATGTGGCTGCTGACATCCACTTGGGTTTGCCGATAACATTAATACTAAAACACAGCCCCCAACTGACCAATGATAGCTTTCCAAGTAATTGCCCCATCACAGCTAATAGTGACTCAAGCTCTCAACAATGTGCTTCGATTCTGATCAGTCAAGTAGCTACTAGCAAGTATTGGCCTGTCCAATTTTGGATGCCACTTTTTGTGAGACCCTTGAGATCTCTCAAAATCTTACCTTGCTCTCCAAGGTCCTGTGGCACATGTGCAGGCTCTCCTCAAATCAGGATAGGTTCCATGCATATCAATGCCCAGCAATCCTGTTGGCCGCTTTCCACCAGCTATTCACATATTCTGCACACATCAGATGGAGGGTATGTTGCTGGAGGCCTGCACATGCACCATGGGAGCATGGATAAAGGTAAGGTTACAGGCAATTCCGTGGATTTCACACAGTCGGGCATCTCAAATCAGGAAGGACTTTTACCCAACCGTAGAGTCTTGTTGATATTTGGGCCGGGTGTCAAGAGTTTAGGTCCACTTTAAGGGGCCAAGGGTTGTCCAATAGGGTATCTACTGTTAGCTGCCCAATATTGGCCATTCTGTGATAATTATAGTGGCAAACTGGGGGCAAAAATCAACCCGGGATTCTACCAGCTCTGGCCAGCCAATGCCTGCTGAGCCTCACCACACTGTGCATACCAGTTATACAATGTGCTCCACTGCTGAGGCTATAACACTGTAATAACAGATCAGGGTACAGATGGTTATGGCCACTCTTAAAGTGATGGAACTGAAACTTTAGTATTGTAGGGGCAGATAATGTGGCAGGGGTAGGTAGGGCCCCAGAGCCACAGAGGCTATAACACTGGGAGCTGGGGTTTCTTGGCTTTCATGGAGGGGAGGAACAATGAGGTCAAGTACAGAGGGGCTGACTAGGAAGACAAAGATTGGATTGGGGTGTTAGAGGGAGAAGAGCAGCACCTGGCAGCTGGGATTGGATGACTTGACTGTCTCTCTAATTCAGCTTCTACTCTAGAACAGGTCACCTCCCTCCTTGGGAGGACTGCAGTGATTAGATGAGTTTTTCTTACGGGGGAGAGATGGGTGGGCTTGGACTCTTTTATACCCATATGTCCAGATGGGGTGAGGAGAGTGCCATGTCTTACTATGGTTCTATAACTGGAGGGGCATGTAATATCTGGATGTCATGCAATTGATTCTTTAAAAGAACCAAAAGTTATTTTGAACTTTCAAATTTAGAAAGGCTCATCATGCCTCACTTTCCTAAGAAAGGTTCTCCAAATGCACTGCATAGGCATTCAAATAAGACTGGAGACTACAGAGCCATCCTTACATTCGGAAGCACCCTGCGTGAGACTACAGAATGGAACCCCCAGGTAAACTCAGATTGTGTTCCTTCCAATGGACCTCCCACTATTAAAAAATACATCTGACAGGGGTGGGCTGGGATAAAACACCACATATTTCCTCCAATGAACCCCATTTACCCCCTAAAAGCATCTGAGTACGGGACGGTTTTAGACAAAATGAGATGTGGCCCTGGCGAATTGAAAAGTGGGACCCCAAGTACTGAAATATTGTACTAACAACACTCTCACCTTTGCCCAGCCCTATGGCATCCAATTATTGACCCCCTTCCAACCCTTCACAAGCAGGAGACAACATAGCATCAGCACCAGGAGACAACATACCGCCATACTAGTAGATATCTTAAATTGGATGTTTTAGCCCTTTGATGTTGTAGCAAAGTGTAATATTTTTTTATTGCCTCTATGACCAGATAGAGTCTAGTGATATGGAAAAAAAAGGAAAGGGACCTTTACCATCGAGAAGTGATATATCAATCAACTTTGCTATTATGAAATAAATGTATATCAAAGTCACCAGGGCCCAGGCGGTCAAGGAGCCCCATCATTGTTGCTCCTCCACCTTATTTATCACTGCATCATTAAAAAGGAAGCTGCATAAATATCTGTTGTATCTGTTGTTTCAGTCATTAGTTTTCTAGCTGCATCTAATGGAGATAAAAGACTGTTTGAGCAGTAAAAGACCCCCATTTAATGTTTGCACCAGGGCCCCATAACATTGAGTTATGCCACTGGCATATCCCTTTAACAAGCCGGGGATTGTTGAGTAGCAGGGCCAAATATGGGCAACTGGGGGTCTTGTCCCCTCCTACTCGGAATAATGAATGTTTTGTCTATCACTTGAACTTGAATCTTTTACACTAATGTGTAGATATATAACCCAATCCCAATGGCCGTGCTGAGATTTTCACCACTCGTGCAACCAGAGTCATTGAACTGCTGCAGGGGCGTTCGGCCGGCCATTTACCTTTACGCAAACAACAAATACGGCCTTTAAAGCTTCTCTACTTATTACCGAGCTGTCATTCTGCATCCAAACACTCCGCATGGACATGCAAGTCCCTCTGTGATTATTGTCAGGTAGAATCCTACTGAGAGCACCCACCTCGATTGCAGCTCAGGTAAAATCACTTTGTTTTTTAAATAATGTGTGAAAGATAACATAATATTTATTATTGTTTTTATATTTTTATCAAAATAATATTATGAATTATTATCAAATTTGAATATTTCGAATTTGAATATTGTCTAATCTTTTAGTTCTCTAACGTTCATTCTGCTTCGGTATCTCTGGAAACACTTTAAATGTTCCAGGGTTCCAGGGGATAATCTCTGCAATGAAAACAATTCTCTGTAATACACAACATGCTGTTGTGAAGCTCAGGAGAAATAAGAAAGAAAAGAAAACAAGTTTGCTGTAAATTATTTTTATTTGTCTGTTTTTAAAAGCTTCCCTGAGGAAGCCTTTTGGGGTGAAACAGGCAGAAGTGTGGAATATATACCAGCACTGGATAAAGTCTACCAATAAATGAGACATACTGGTTTCAAAATTATCGGATCATCAAGTAAATATATAATGGTATAAAATCCTTAATGCGTGCTTGTACTGCAACAGTTATAAAGCTGAGCAATAGGTGAGGTTTTTACTGTCCATATTTGTGAATAATAAAAAACCCTGCCCCTTGGTTGAACTTGATGAACATATGTCTTTTTTTCACCATTTTTAACTATGTAACTATATTGATGGCTTCAGGATTCTTTTTCAATGTTTTACCGTATGTATCACTGCAACTGGATCAGTACTAGTCTTGTTTCCTAATTATTAAAAATGAACCATAGTTTCTATTTAAACATTTATTGTTGCTGTTGATCCTCTTGTTAAGATCACCTTTCCCATAGCCCTATAAATGTCCTGGGTGACATCCATGTCTTTTTTTGTAAGATAATGGGTGCTGTTGTGGTTGCACACCCGGCACCCTCTATAGTTACTCCCCTGGCTACGGGGATCTGCCCTTATCCTATAGCAGTTTTGCTGCTGATGCTGTAGATGATGCTTTTACCCCATACATTGCTTTGATCAAAATTAGGGTCAAAATTAGGGCCACTTATCCTACCTTTTCCCACATGCTGGCCATATTTTCGTCTGTAAAGCCCTGTCAGCTTTTGTTAGCACTTTGACCCCTGTGAAGATTCTACCTGACCGATAATTTGGTGTATCCTCCTTAAATACAGTTTCCTCTGATGGCTGGTGTACCACAAGGCTCTATCGTAGGATCCCTACTTCTTTTCTATCAATACTTATATTAACGTATATATACTGTACCTCTCTCAGCCTCCAATACACCTTTTATGCAGTTAACGCTCAAATATACTTCCTAATGGTCTAATACTTATAGTCCTGTCTTTCCTTGTTAGTTCTTACACCCTTGTGAAGGTTTAATTACTCTCTCACCTCTCCTGATCATTTAGCGTATCATTATTAAAGTGGAACAAAATTCAGGATTTTTTAACACCCTGGGTTTTGTACTTGCTCCAGGGGCATCCCGATTTGGAATGCCACCCTATGTAAAACCCCCTTAGATTGCCCATAAAAGCATACCTTTCCACAGTCCTACAGGGCATGCGCGGACTCTTGTCTGATCAGCACCATATGCCATGCATATTAATCATCTGCTCTGTTCAGACAAATAGCTCGGTAAAAATGAAAGGGAGCAGGAACATCTTAAAGGCCGATTCATTAATAGCGGCAGGTAGCGACAGTTGAGCGACTGTAGCAGTATTTTCACAGCGCCTGCTAGTAGTCGCTGTGCTTGGCCATTGTTGGGTTGTTAATAGCAAGTCGGTGTGCAGTAATGTTGAATACGGGGTGACGAGTCGCTATTTGACAGGTTCCGCGATGTATGGGTGCGCATGATAGCGACTGGTCAGAGCGACCGGCTCCCACCATATTCATCAAAAAATCAGGCTCAAAAAATTCTCGCGCTGTGAAATGCATGTTTAAACCCCAGAGCGCTGGCGGCGATGTGTTAAAAGTAGTTTTTTAACCCCCCAAACCACCATATTTTTGGAAACCAAAAAAAAAAAATTTTTAAAGAATTTAGTAATATGAATACAATAATATCAGACCTGTAATATCAATTCTGCACATTTTTTTTTTGTTTACCTTAAAAAAAATATCTAACATGGCAGAAGTGGTCACAGAATTTTTCACATTTAAAAAAAAAAAAAAAAAAAATTAATTACAATTAATTATGAATATTTAAAGATTGTTCCATTGAAATGCATTGGAGAGCGACAGGTAGCGAGAGGTCATACCTGTCGCTGTTCAAGGTCGGACGCTGGCGCTGTGGGCTGAGGCTGGAATAATGATGAATGAGTGGCTATCTGGCGCTATCTCAGTCGCTAAGCAGGATCGGCTTGATAAATGTGTGATTGTGGTGGGGAGCCGGCGTTCTCGTGGTGGTGCCCGTCATTACCGGTCGCTCACCAGTCGCTACCTGTCGCTATTCCTTCATAAATAAGGGCCTTAGTTTCCATGCATAGTGTGTGAATGGCTGAATGCAGGAGTGCACCTCGGGCCGGAGATGCGGATGTGGCCATGTTTACATTGCAGTGGGAATACAAAAGTGAGTTTACCTGTAATCCTGGGGGGGGGTTCACACAGTGGGGTATCCTGATTTAGGATGTCACAGGGGAAGACCAGCAGCGGGGTTTTGAGTCTTTTAGAATCCAGGGTCGCCCCTGCTCCTCAGGTTTTGTTCTGCTTTAAAGCAGACCGAAACCCACATTTTTAACTAGCATCCCCTGAATTGCTTCCCCCATGAA
Organism: Gastrophryne carolinensis; assembly: GCA_027917425.1. Lineage (NCBI taxonomy): Eukaryota > Metazoa > Chordata > Amphibia > Anura > Microhylidae > Gastrophryne > Gastrophryne carolinensis. Next base: position 224,852,537 of record CM051240.1, on the reverse strand, counting down.
AAGTTTGCCTTTTGCCAATTTTCACTGCTGCTGCTTCACTCTAATCCCAGATAATAGCGTCTGTTTTAACTGTCAGGCCCCACCTCCTCCATTCTTTGCCACTGTTGTGTGTGGCAATGATTTAATTGCTCTCATTATGTAGTAGAGTGAGCAGAGTAAGTGACAGTGGTCCTGCAACTGTCTCTGACCAAGGCAGATTATGCTCAAGACTAATAAAGCTGTGCCATGATACACCATTCCAAGCTCAGCCACAGTCCTGGAAGTGAAGAAAGTGGCCTCACTAAGCATACCCTAGGTATTTGCATATAACCAGAGATTTTTTAGGTTCTTGGAAATAGCTTGTTTTACACTGTTCCAAATGGGAATAAGGAGGGAGAAAGTCAGTGTTTGTCTGGACAGAGACTTTAAAAACAATTCCAGAGTAACATATTGTTGTTTTGAAAAGGAGTACATTTTCAGCTTATACATGATACAATTATAACACTTAATGAAATGTAACAGTTACTGATACATTTCTATCCTTAGCAGACGTTATACCATAAAGAAAAGGGACATTTTTCCACTCTAAGTACATTCTTCTGTTACAGGAGCTCTAGCTTTACATAAAGACAATTTAAAGGAATTAAAGTGGTCTAAAACTTAGGATTTTGACTATCTTGGGCTTTAAAGTGGACCACCACCCAGGGGGGATCGATTCCCTCCCTGCGGGGCATCCGAAATCGGGATGCCCCACGGGGTGAAACCCCCCAGGACGCCCACAAACCTTACCTCAACCCCGTTCCAACGGCGCATGCGCGGGCCGCGGGCGCATCTCACGCTTCCCTCTAGCAGGGCGCGAACCCGCGCCGGCCGTTTGTGAATGGAAGCGTGAGACGCGGCCTCCAGCGCTCAGAGCCGCTGTGGTTGGACGCCGCTTGTACGTGCATACCACAGCGGCTCTGAGCTCTCTGATTGGACGAGCGCCCGCGTAGGAGCGTGGGGAGGTGAGTGTTTACGGGCGATCTGGGGGGTTTCACACAGCGGGGCACCCCCGTTCGGGGTGCCCCACCGAAGTGGACCAAAACCCAGGATAGTCAAAGTCCTGGGTGTTGGTCCACTTTAATCCTTGCCCCCGACTGTAAACCCCCCAGATCCACAGTGAAATGCACCTGACTACTGATCCAACTGTGTATGGACATGCAGCCAATCGGTGTACTCGGCTGAATTCGGCCTCCCTCATAAGGACCAAATGGAGCCTAATAATGCTAAGCTTGGCAACGGCCACATCCCCACCATCCTTTAGCTGGGGTCGTGCCCATGTTGGCCATTCACAAATGCCTGGCGTGGGCATGTGCCTAGCTAAAGGCATAGCATAGAGCGGTCATGGTCTGCACATGAGCTGCTGGATTGGTGAATAGGTACGCTTTACTTGGGATCCAGGGGATTTCACACAGGGGGGCATCCCACATTTGGAAAGAGAATCAGGCAGCTTTAAAGCCTTATAAACTTATAGACTCCAGGGCCACTTTTGGGCTACCTAAAAAAGCTCTGTGCAAGCCCAGCAAACCTGATGCTTGGTTTGGTTTGCCGACAGAGGTGCACACAGCCACCTATTCGGCAGTTTCTGCATCTGCAGTCACCAGGGAAGCCAAGAAGTAAAGTAAGAGTGTAGATCTGTCCCATGATTTATTTATACCCAGGAGTATATGGCCCTTATTTAACAAGGGACAGCGACAGGTAGCGACTGGTGAGCGGCCGGTAATGACGGGCCCCGCCACGAGAACGCCGGCTCCCCACCACAATCACACATTTATCAAGCCAATCCTGCTTAGCGACTGAGATAGCGCCAGATAGCGACTCATTCATCATTATTCCAGCCTCAGCCCACAGCGCCAGCGTCTGACCTTGAGCAGCGACAGGTATGACCTCTCGCTACCTGGCGCTCTCCAATGCATTTCAATGGAACAATCTTTAAATATTCATAATTAATTGTTATTAATTAGTTTTTTTGTTTTTTTAAATGTGAAAAATTCTGTGACCACTTCTGCCATTTTAAATAATTTTTTTAAGGTTATAAAAATTAAAAAAAAATGTACAGAATTGATATTACAGGTCTGATATTAATGTTTCATATTACAAAATTATTTAAAAAAACTTGTTTTTTTTTGGTTTCCAAAAATATGCTGGTTTGGGGGTTAAAAAACTACTTTTAACCCATCGCCGCCAGCGCTCTGGGGTTTAAACATGCATTTTACAGGGCGAGAATTTTTTGAGCGTGATTTGTTAATGAATATGGTGGGAGCCGGTCGCTATGGCCAGTCGCTATCATGCGCTCCCATACAGCACGGAACCTGTCAAATACCGACTCCTCACCCAATATTCAACATTACGGCAAACCGACTGAATCGCTATCAACTACCGAACAACGGCCAAGCACAGCGACTACTAGCGGGCGCTCTGAAAATGCCGCAACAGTCGCTCAACTGTAGCTACCCGCCGCTGTTAATGAATCGGCCTCTAACTATAACATGGGGGCATCTGCTAAAGTTAGCGTTAGAGTGGATACAGGAGCAAATGTAAGCGCTGACAATGATTCAGTGATTTATCATAGATGCAGATGGGGCAAGTTTCGGGGAGTTTTTGTGTCCGGTATAAGGGTGGGGTAAGTTTAAGGAACTTCCATAGCACTCACTCAGCTAAATAAAGTCTGTTTAATTTGAGATTATGTCGTTTTTCTCATTTTAACACTCAGGGTGCAGCTGCAGAAGAGTAACATAATGTCGGTCACTCTGAAGAGCATTAAAAGACTGGGCGAAGAAAACAGCTCATTTGAATCAGACGAATCAGGTGCAGTAAATGTATTGTCCCAATCCTATGCTGTTAAAAATTAAATGTGGATCTCCAGCCAGTGAATATGTAGGGCCTAATTTATGATGGGCGCCTTTTAGCATCATTTTTGTGGCTATAGCACCAGCTTCAGAGCACCAGCATCTAATCTGGCGCTGTCATGTGTACTACATTGGCGCTAGCAGGCGTCACCCTGAACGCTAACTAATTAGCTTTGATTGTATTAGCCGGCCTATCTCAGCGCTGCTGGACCTGGCCACCGATTATCCCACCGCCAGTGAGCACCACTTTGTACTGCCCTCCCCAGCAAATTTATGACATTTTTCCTTTTTGAAATCTTTGGTGCTGAATTTTTCTGCCGCTGGTCAGTGTTTCATCATTACGGTTACAAGAAATCACTGCTGGGGACAAAGGACACAAACTTTACAGTGCGTTTCAGCTGCATTTTAGTTGTCGATGTCCATATTACACTTTGTTAAGCAAAAGAAGCCATTAAAATCAATAATAATAATCCCACAAAATACATTTTGGACCATCTAGGTCCTGCGTCTCAACTATTGTCAAGTCCCAATGCAAGTTCTGTACAAATACCGTAAATGTGTTTAATATTAATTATAAGCATGACACACTTCAATCCAGTTCTGCCCATTGTGATCTATGGGATCTTTTGCTACAGCTCCAGGTTTCATCTGAGGCCAAAAAATGGGGGACCGTGTGGCGCTGTTGTTACTAAACCGGACCTTTAGCATGATTTAATGAAAAGCCTAAACCCTTAAAACACTAGTCCCCAGCATCTAAAATTAATATATTTTACGTTTTTAGTGACTTACCTATTATTATTTCTCCCGCTGGGCTGCAAATCTGTTCAGGACTCTAGGATACGGGCGCCGCCATCTTGCATCAGAGAAGGATAAAGTGCAGGGGGTGGGGTTATAGCTGTGCTTTGCACAGATAGAGCAGAGCTGCGGTCAGAAAAAGGACAGCAATCCCAGAATGCAGAGCGACACAGTCAGAAGACATTTCCTGTTTGCAGGCTGCCTGATGCTCCATGAGCCGTCATCTTGGCTGTTTAAAGGGTCATAACATGCAATAGATGCAGGTAGGATGATTTTTAATTTGAGCAATCTGTATGTACAGGGTGTGGGAAACATATAAGATATGCTCTTATTCAGGGTGAAGGTCTGCTTTAACTAAAGCTCCAAGTAGGCCTTAGGCTGGTCTCACACCAGTGTTGATGCCGAGTGCTCCCACTTTCCAGTGAGCATCCCACATCTGCCTGTAAAAAGCTGTCCATAGTCATCTATGGCCCTTTCACATGTAAATCGTCCAAACATACTGATCTGTAATGATCAACAACATTTCTACCCCAGGAAATGCTCAAAATCGGTAAGAAACTCACCACCTCTATTCCCTTGTGATGTTGCCATGCCCTGTGTGACACTGGGCATGCACTGACGCGGGGCCTGCCTGGCAAACCCTATTGGATGCCAGTGGATACGTACATGAGTAGTCGCAGCTTCTAATAACTTAGAATCCAGAAGGCTGATAAATGTGCCCCATTTTCTGACATAGAGTGGACTTCCAATGGGAGAGCATCCTAAACCAGGATGCCAGACAGTGGTAGTAAACACAGCCCTGTGAGCCATTTTGGCTTTAATCCAATTAAAAGTGCAAGATGTGGGTGGAGAACTCAAACCCTCGTGTGAATTGTACCACAGAACAATTAAAATATGAGGTAAAAGGTTTATGAAAATAGACTTGAAAGTCTTAGAGGCCGATTTATTAATAGCGCCAGGTAGCGGCAGATGAGCGACAGTAGCGTGATTTTCACAGCGCCGGCTAGTATTCGCTGTGCTTGGCCGTTGTTCGGTTGTTGACAGCGACTCAGTCGGTGTGCGGTAATGTTGAATACGGGGTTAGGAGTCGCTGTTTGACAGGTTCCGCGCTGTATGGGAGCGCATGACAACGAATGGCCATAGCGAACGGCTCCCAGCATATTCATTAACAAATCACGCTCAAAAAATTCTTGCGCTGTAAAATGCATGTTTAAACCCCAGAGCGCTGGCGGCGATGTGTTAAAAGTAGTTTTTTAACCCTCAAACAACCTTATTTTTGGAAAAAATTAATAAACAAATTTTTCAAAACATTTTGTAATATGAATACATTAACCCTTTCGCTGCCAGCCTACCTGCAGCATTTGCCACTCCCTGTTGCCAGACGATGTTTCACCATTTTGCGCTACACATATTCAACTGTCATTTTTGAAGGGATTTCCAGGGATTTCCCAGGAAAATTATATATTGTTTTTTTCAACAGAGTCTGGGCTTTAACATGAAATGTCTTGTTTGTATTTTTTAGGTGTATTCTCAATTTTTTTGGGTGAAATGTGTGAAAAAAAATAAAAAAAAAACATTTTTTTACAATTTGTAGAGTTTTTTTGTAATAAAAAATGTAAGTTTGTCAATAAAATCTTATTGCGTGAGAAACCCCAATTTCTCCCGGTTACAGCGATACCACATATGTATAGGTAGACACCCTTTCCTGCCCAGAAGCCTTTTATAGCTGCTGGATGACAAATGGTTAATTAAAAAAAAAAATGACATAGGGTCCCCCTTCCCGGGGAGGGGGACCCCATTTTTTTTTGGATTTTGAAGGGTTAAAAACCCTTCAAAATCCAAAAAAAAAAATGACGTGGGGTCCCCCTTACCCAAAGTAACCAGCCCGGGACCAGCTATGGGGGCTTGTAGGCACAGAGTGGGGGGGCCAGCTTTGGTGGCCCCCCCACCCTGCAGCCTACGAGCCCACATAGCCTATGTGGGCCCGGGCTCTTCTGCCCCCCCCTGGCCTTTGGGGAGGCAGGTAATGGGGGTGCGGGGGTTAATGGCAAGCCACCCGCTAGGGCAGGTGACTTGCCACCCCCCCAGCCTTGTGAACTGGTATAAGGGGTCTCATGGACCCCTTACCAGCTCACAAAGAGTTAATGTGAAAAAAAAACACCACACAATAATAAAAAGTATTTTATTAGAAAAAAAAAAAAATTTTTTTTACTGTACTTACCTTCGATTGCAAGCTCTTGTCCCTCGCCGCTCAGCTGACAGATGCCGGTGATCAGCATCCAGAGAAGGAGAAGGCAGGAGATCAGAGGATCTCCTGCCACCTCCTTCCAGGGCACCGATCACCGGCATCTGAGAAGCTGAGAAGGCTGAAGCCTGAGATCGGGGCCGGGATGACTTCATAAGCCCCGCCCCCAAGGGGGCGGGGCTTAGAGGCATGATGGCGGCCACCATCGTGAAGAAGAGAGGAGAGAGCCTCCCAGGCTCTCTCCTGAAGATCGGTAAGTCCTGGGGGGGGATCGGAGGCCCCCCAGGTGAAGAGGAGGGACAGCGGGAGCCAGCGCACACACAGGTAAGTGAATGTCATTTTTATTTTTTTTTTTTTTTACAGTTAGAAGCTGCTGCTGCAGAAGCGGGGGGGGGGGGGGGCGGCCTATTCCGGGGGCTCTCCTGGAGCCATCCGACCCCCCACGGGGGATCGGATGGCACCAAATTAAAGAGGAGACCCGGCCGGATCCAACAAGGGGTCAGGTGAGTATTTGTTGTTTTTACTTTTTAAACTACAAGCGAGGAAAGTCAAGCACGTAACACCTACGGGCTTGGCACTTAAGGCCCAGCCAAGCCAGCACGTAGGTGTTACGTGCTTGGCAACAAAAGGGTTAATATCAGACCTGTAATATCAATTCTGCACAAATTTTTTTTTTTTTTTCTACCTTAAAAAAATATATAACATTGCAGAAGTGGTCTCCGAATTTTTGACATTTAAAAAAAAACAAAACATTAATATCAATTAATTATGAATATTTAAAGATTGCTCCATTGAAATGCATTGGAGAGCGCCAGGTAGCGAGAGGTCATACCTGGTGCTGTGATGGGATTAGCAGTGGCGCTGTTCACTGAAGTCTGCAACATGATGAATCCCGCGCTAGCTGACGCTCTCGCCGGCGCTAGCCTCATTCAGCGTGATAAATGCGTGATTGTGTTCGCAGCCTGGCGTTCTGGAGTCGGTAGCCGCCGATAGCTGGCGCTACCTGGCGCTAGTGAGACACTACCTGGCACTATCCCTTGATAAATAAGGCCCTTAATTAGATAATTTGCCTCACATCCAAGGACCACCCTGTCTGATAAAGCAAATCTAATTCCTCTCAGTTCCCCTCTTACCCCTGTTATGTCAAAATGGCACGTTTGAGCCCAGAATACCTACAGATGTGTCCTTTCTTACCTTTCCTCTTGACTCAAGATACATGTGAGTCAGAAGATGACTAGTTTAAAAAAAAACAACATGGTGTCATATGATGATATGCTATAATAGTCTATATGTAGCCACCCAATGGGTGCTTTGCATTATGTGTGGTGCATATTGTGTTGAATTTGTACTGGCCAGAGGGAACACAGGGAGAGTTCCCAGGGGGCTGCACTGCTTTGGAACACCACAGCCTCTGTGCCTGAATTCACTTCATCATCTTCTATCACTCCCCTCAGGCCCCTTCCCCCAAGGTCTGCCCTTATATCTGGCATTGTAGTACCCACCCCTACCAGGAAAGACACCCCAGCCCATATTTTGCCCCACAATGCTTATAGCCCCAGCATCATGGCTGTAGACGGGTAGGCTGATTCATTACTAGCGTCAGGTATCATCAGATGAGCGTCTGTACAGAGGAGCTTAGAACGACTGCTAGTAGATGCTGTGATCGCCTATCGGGCGCTGTAACAGAGCGCCACAGTCGCTGTAGTAACCTGCCCAGAATTGATGAATGAGATGTATGTTGGGTGTTCTAACACCAGTACAGCGTTGCATGGAGTGAAAGGTAGCGCCAGCTCATTGTGACCGACTCTCAGTGACTCACACCATATTCAACAAAAACGCACACACAGCGTCGGCACTCTGGATCTGGTCTCTACAGCACAGAGCGGCAGACGCTTTGTGATTAAAGTCTGATATTGAAGTAACAAAGCGAAAACACATGGAATGACTTTGTTGTAACATTGTGACATTAATACTTTAATGCCAGACCTGTAATGACAATTCTGCATAAAAATATAAAAAATATAAAAAGTTTACAAAAATGACTCTTTCTAGGCCAGGAGAGGGCACACAATTATTTGAGAGACAAAAAAATAAACACAAAAAAACCCTGTTTAAACAGAAGAAAAGGCACGTCCATTGAAATGTATGGGAGAGCGACAGGTAGCAACAGGTAATACCTGGAGCTCTGGAAGCTAGTGCGCCGGGGCTATACACTGAGCCGCCTGTAATAATGAATCATACGCTACGTTAGAGTCGCTCACCAGAATCGCCTTCACAAATACGGCATTGAGTACAGCACCCAATGTTCACCAGACGCTGCCTGCCGCTACGAGGCACTACCTGGCGCTATCCCTTGATGAATAAACCCCTCAGTATATGCCCCTATGATACGGGGAGGCCGATTCATCAATAGCGCCAGGTAGCGACAGATGAGCGACTGTAGCGTGATTTTTTCAGCGCCAGCCAGTATTCGCTGTGCTTGGCCGGCGTTAGCTTGATGACAGCGACTCAGTCGGTGTGCGGTAGTGTTGAATACTGGCTGGGGGGTCGCTGTTTCACAGGTCCAGCGTTGTATGTGAGCGCCTGACAACGAATGGCCAGAGCGAACGGCTAGCTTCATATTCATCAAAAAATCACGCTCCGAATGTGCTGTCGCTGTCCATTCCTTGTTTAAACCCCAGAGCGCTGGCGGCGATCTGTATTAACTAGTTTTTAACCCCTAAACAACCATATTTTTTGAATGTAACATTATACATGTTTTTAGAATCATTTTGTTATATGAATACATTAATCTCAGACCTGTTAGATCAATTCTGCACATATTTTTTTTTTTTTTTTTTTTGACTTAAAAATAAATCCTAACATTGCAGAAGTGTTCTCCGATTTTTTGACAATAAAAAAATTAAAAAAAAAATTAATACCAATTAATCATGAATTATTATAGATTGCTACATTGAAATGCATTGGACATCGCCAGGGAGCGACAGCTCATACCTGGCGCTGTGAGGGAATTTGCAGCGGCGCTGTTCGGTCCAGCCGGCTTCATGATGAATGCCGCGCTAGCCGTCGCTCTCGCCGGCGCTAGCCTCATTTTGCTTGATAAATGCGTCATTGTGACCGCCGCGGGCGTACTTGAGTCGGTAGTCGCCGTTAGCTGCCGCTACCTGGCGCTCGTCAGACACTACCTGGCGCTATCGCTTGATGAATAAGGGCACAAATGTTCCATACTATCTCTTGGTGTCCATAGCCACTTCTGCCCATGATCTCGCCGAAGATAATTGTACTTACCGACCAGCTCATAAGCACCCTAGGAGTGGGTTGATTTGTGGGCTGGTCATGGGCTGGCTGATTTTTGGCCCCTGTCCACCCTTTTCATCTAATGGGTTATGTGTCAGAAAGCTCAGCCGATGAGAAGCTTTAAAAAACAAACCAAAAAAATAAAAAAAAGTGTGATTTAACTCGCTGTGCCAGCCCTCGAGGCGTCCGCTGCACCACAGGCATCACAGTTTTGGTGGCCCAACCACATTAATACCCCTGAAAAAGCACAAAACTATCAGCATTATGGACACCCGTTCAGTGCCCGTTGTCAGGTGGCCAGTTCTATGACTGCTGCATACACAGGGTGCCATGGGAAGGGCGAGTTTATGGACCATTATAATGGGGGTTTCTGAAATTCTATGTGGGGGGGGGGGGGGGGGCAAACTAACCCTGATGGCCACTGTTGACTTTAAGACCCCCTTAAGAGGGCACAATTAGTCCTCTTCACACACACACACACACACACACCTGAAACCCTATTGCCGAAAAATAGTATTACTTTAAAGCGGACCTTCACCCTGAATAAGAGCATGTCTTATATGTTTCCCACACCCTGTACATACAGATTGCTCCCATTAAAAATCATCCTACCTGCATCTACTGCATGTTATGAGCCTTTAAACATCCAAGATGGCGGCTCATGGAACATCAGGCAGCGTGCAAACAGGAAGTGCCTTCTGACTGTGCGGCTCTGCATTCTGGGATTGCTGACCTTTTCCTGCCCCCAGCTCTGCTCTGTCTGAGCAAAGCACAGCTATAACCCGCCCAATGTACTTTATCCAGCTCTCCTCTCCTCAGTAGCGTCATGCTTCTGAGTCAAGATGACGGCGCCCGTATCATAAAGTCCTGAACAGATTTGCAGCCCAGTGGGGGAAAGAATAATAAGTAAGTGACTAAAAACTTAAAATATATTCAGTGCTTCTGGATTGTTTGCTTCGTGCCCTGTGGGGCGAGAATAGGTCTTGAACCCTTGGGACGGGCGCCTTGGACGGGGAGGTGGGTCTCTGCGAGGGCCCCGTTCCCCTCTCAGGGCCTAGCTCCCTCGGTTTTGGGTGGTCTGGGGGGGTCGCGGGGGGAGACCGGCCTCGCAGGAGCAAAATTCAGCCAGGTCGGGCGCCGATACAGTTAAAGAAAGTGGACCACAAGGAAGCTCACTTGATAATTCCTTTTAATTTCAATACGCTGTACCATTTTTGCTGGTTATATCTTAATGCTGTCTTTATATACATCTATATGTATGTATTCTGTTTGGAACATGCAATAAATAAAGAATATATAAAAAAAAAAAACTTAAAATATATTAATTTTAGATGCTGGGGAATCGTTTTTTGAGGATTTGGGCTTTTCAATAAATCATGGTGAAGGTCCGGTTTAAATTTAGATAATTAGCTTGTATATTTGTAAATGATTAAAACTCCTGTTTGTTTGATTTTCAGATGATCTGAAGAATAAAGGGTAGGTATTTACATTTTATAGTACATTTTCTCCAAGCTTTATTGCAAAAGGAATCATAATTAATTGAAATAAGAAATCCATATAAAATTCCCCCACGCTCCATTTCAGTGCCTGTTCTCCGATGGGTAAAAGAATCTACACATATCTGAAGAGTTGCAATAGCAGTAAATGATTCCAGCACAAGATGGTACTATGGTAGTACTTAGGCTACTTCCCTCTGGTGGTACTCAAGGCCACTGGGGGTGAAATTAGGGAAGGGAAGCATAAAGCACTGCAGACAAGCTATTGGTCCAATAACTATTCCAGGTGGCCAAGTCAACGGGAGTTGAGAAGTGGTGCATCCTAAGATGAAGGAGTGCGCCCCTAATCTAAAGTGAACTGGGGATCCTCTCGCTCCTGATTGACATGCTCTGTGTCTAAACAGAGCCATATTGGTGAGCATTAACATGCACAGAATGCGTCTTTGATTGGCCGAGAGCCTGCGCATGCTTGGTAGGAAGGTGTGCTGTTATGGCCGATCTGGGCAGTTTCACACAGCGGGGCATCCCATATCGGAATGCTCCCGGGACAAGTAACAAAACCCAGGATTGTCAAAATCCTGGGATTTGTTCCGCTTTAATTAATATATATAATTACATAGAATGGACAGACCTTCATTATGTGACTGAATGTAGGATAGCAATTTGCAGATGCTAAATATACTGTTGAGTCAACAGCTGATGTAATTGGCATTCTATATGGCGCTCACACCTAGCCAGTGAAACACCAGGTCAGGATAAATGCCTGGACAAAGGGAGGGTTATGCAAATGATTTGGTGAGGCCATTGTGACTTGTAGTGTGCGTGTATATTGCAACCTGCATCTCGCTGAGCTTTTTAGCATTAACACATAAAAAAGTGCAAAAAACATATTCGTTTACATCTTCCTCCAAATGCGATGGGGCATTTTTACAGGTGATGTACATCATATAATAATATCTAGAAACCCAGAAAGGGTGAAAAAGGTGGCACCAACCAATCCTAGTATCAGTGGTGCAAAACTTTGGCAATTCCAACAATATATGTACAGAGAATGGGGATGCCCCACGGCCCCTATAGGAAGTACTACCAAAGATTTACTATTGCACACACCCAGTATAAAAATATATCTATTTTTATTATTACAAAATCATTATACAATTATAACAACAAACACACATTTAAAAAAAAACATATAATACATAACACAGCCTAATCTGCCACCAGGGGGCGCTGTTGTACCGTGCTGAAATAAACCCAGTAATATATGTATATTTCTAAAAAATACATATCCCTAATAATATTACATAAAAGTAAAATATGAAATATTTATTTACACCAAAAAAAGTGCTAAGTGCATTGTGCATCAATCCCAAGTAAACAACTGTGCCAATAAAATACCTATTCAATCTAAACCACAAGGAGACATAAGTCAGAGTAAAAAAGGTGCTACTTATCTTAAAACTGGGTAATGACAGCAGAAGCGCGACCCCCCACAGAGCCCACGCGTTCCGAGACCAATTGTCTCTTCCTCAAGGTGTGCAGCCACATAATACATATATTACTGGGTTTATTTCAGCACGGTACAACAGCGCCCCCTGGTGGCAGATTAGGCTGTGTTATGTGTTATATGTTTTTTTTAAATTGTGTGTTTGTTGTTATAATTGGTTAATGATTTTGTAATAATAAAAATAGCTATATTTTTATACTGGTTGTGTGCAATAGTAAATCTTTGGTAGTACTTCCCATAGGGGCTGTGGGGCCTCCCCATTCTCTGTTCATATAATAATATAATTTAGAAATAACAGCACCCTATGGGTTATTGTGAAGAATTACCACATTTTTCTGCATAGCACATAGGATGCTATTGGTTCCAAACATGAAAAAAAAATCCTTATCCCATAGCAAAATTGATGTACCTCACCTATATATATATCATTACCAGGAGAGATATTAGCTATAGATTAGAATGAAAGCGTATGGTGTCCAGATAAGCCAATCTATTGTCAGAGGCAAAGATTGCCCAGGGCAAAGATTAGAAATGGCACCCCCCACCTGTGCTCAGGCCCCCCTGACCTGCTGCACCCAGGGGACGTGCCCCCCCTGTGCCCACTTAGCGACGCCGGTGGTCAGTGGTGGCAGTGTTACCAAAGGCCTGTGTGGGTGAAGTGCAGTTGTAGTTTTGCCTAATCTGAGACTTCTGAACCCCCTGTTTCATGACAATGGGGTTGATTTAGCACCAGGTGAGAAAAGTGCACTACTTTTTAGGAGAGTAAACTGCCATTCACCATCAATGGTCTTGATTCGCTAAGAGCTGAAAAAATTCTCATGGTAGTAAAATATTTAATTCATGAGAAAAATGCCTGATAATTTCACTTTTAGTGAATCACTAGATAGGAAAACCATGAAAGTCAATGACACTTTTTACCACATAGTAAAAAGAGTAAAAAATACAATACAGGAGTAAGACAGAGCCATTGACTTTCATTGTCTTCCTATCTGGTGATTTACTAAAAGTGAAATTCTCTGGCTTTTTTCTCAATAATTTTTTTACTACCATGAGAATTTTTTTTAACTCTTAGTGAATCAAGGTTTTGGCCTACCTCCGGGTCAGCAGGAGATGTAAATAGAACAGATTTTTGCTCCTTAGGTAGACAATGAAAGTGAATAGCTGTTTCCACTTGGTAGTGAATTGACCCTTTTTTGCTGCTTGGATCAAAAAGTTTTCTCTGACATTGCTTCATATCTTCCCCCAACTATGTTCAAGTTGTGTCTCTTGTTCTTTTGTATGCGACTCCTATTCTATGTTATTTCCTGCTCATTACTGAAAATGAAAACCATTGTGACATACTGTAATTAAATGTCTTTCTCTTCAGAGACAAATATGAAAATGATTCATCAAAGAAGAAAGAGTAAGTATCATCAAAGCATTTTGTCATGCCAACTAACTTTTCCCTGAGTCTTAAGAAATATCAGTTCTTTGGAATTACACGGAGCTAAGCTTTGGTAAATTCCTCACATTTTACTTGGGGGCACACAATTCTCTATAATATATATATATATATATATATATATATATATATATATATATATATATAATTTGGGATGCCCTACTAGTTAAAAAGCACAAGGAAGCCCAAACAAGCAGAGATACACAGTACGTGCTTGATGCCATTCTTGCACCACACATGACTGCTGGGAGCCTATGGGGTTGACTGAGCGGGTCATGTAATTTGCCTAAATCCTTGTCTCCTATTGCTTTTAACAAAAGGGGAGTTGCAAACTGGGCTGGAGATTTAAGTGGACCTAAGTATTATATAACTTTAGGTCTCGCAAATCATAACTGTAGTCTCATTCTTAAATTATTGTGTGGGCTGCTTAAAGTGGACCAACACCCAGGGGGGATCGGCCCGGGAATCTATAAGATTCCCGGGCCGATCAGATCCCTCCCAGTGGGGCATCCGAAATCGGGATGTCCCGCGGGGTGAAACCCCCCAGGAAGCCCACAATCCTACCTTTTCCACATTCCAGCGGCGCATGCGCGTCCACCGCCTCCCGCGCGTCCCTCTAGCAGGGTGCGCTCCCTGTAAGAGGGATGCGTGGGAGGCGGCGGCAGACACGCTCTGCTTGTCTGGCGCTGCCTCTCGCTTGTCCGCCGGCGGGGATTGGCTGCAGCGGTCACGTGGGAGCGGGGTGAGGTGAGTTTTCGGGGCTTTCTGGGGGGTTTCACACAGGGGGGCACTCCCGATCGGGGTGCCCCACCGAAGTGGACCAAAACCCAGGATAGTCAAAATCCTGGGTGTTGGTCCACTTTAATACTTGTACTGTACTTTGGCTTTTTAGACCCCCCCCCCCACCCAAATATACATACTTTTTGTAAGTTATTGACCACACCTAATTTTCCCTTAGGTCTAAAAAAAAGAAAGGTTCTTCCAGTATACGAGTCGGCTTTTTTCAGCTGGTAAGTTCATTAAAAAATACTCCCCCATAGAAACAGGAGCAGCTGCTGAAACGTGCCAGTGAGATTTCTAGAGTTCTACATGGACTATTCATTTGAGTTATCTAGGAACAAAAAGCCAAGTTCCGGGATTAGGCATCTCCCTGTTGTACCCAATGGACCCAGTAATCCCACCACACCTTGTGATGTCAATTAAAATTGTTCTTTATTTTGCTTAACAGTCAGTGTATCAAAGAAGTTACATAGTATAGCCTATTATCCATGTCCATATCACATGCTAGAACCCAAATTTGGCCTTATAAAAACAAATGACAGTGTACAATGCCTATTTCACAATAAAGAATATTCTTATTTGGCATGACCATGTCTTTTTCTGGTTCTTATTGGTATTGTTTTCAAAAAGAGGCAAACATGTTTCGCCTTCTTAGGCTTCCTCAGTACCCTGTTATTGGCTTGTACAACTGCTTAGAATTAACCATAGGAGAGATGGGGAGAGTGCCCCTGTCTGTTTCTTCAAAAATCAATTCTTATATATGTGGTTTAATACAGACCCTTATAATTCCAAGTATGTGTTGTTATAGTTGAGTATTCATTCGCACCCTGCTGTGGTCTTCCCACTGAGCGCTATTAATTTGCTTATAGAGCCGTCTGTGTTCGGGTATCCTTTATGTACATGTTGGCCGCAGCTGCGGCAGTGCACAGCTTCGGAAATTGTAACATCCTGTTTCTCTGAACGAGTAACCAGCTTCCTTATATATCGTCCTCCTAGCTCTACAAGGGCAATAGTTTTTTTTTTTTATCTAGGAACATATGAATGCTTTGCAAATGGTTCATAGAATTCTGCAGGCTTGGGGATTGTTACAGTTAAAAAGCTAGACGTAGAGCCAGTTGAGTTGCAGAGATGGCGTGATGTATCTCAATAATGTGCAGGAGAAAAAAGGAGGAAAGCAGCCCAATATCAACTTAGTGAAGCCAATAAACCTAACCAGAGCAGAGCAGCTTCAGGGGATCTGAGGAGGAAGCCATCTTAAAAAGTCATCTTGAAAAGACTTTTGAGAGGCTCTGGTTCCTGGGACTATAAAGGAGCTAAAGAATGTATATTGTTGTGATACTATTCTCTGCTACTGAGGTTGCATAGCGTAAAGCACTTAAAGAGGAATAACACCCATGAAATTGAGATGGTGTGCCCCTAGTGGCGTGCCAGGGATATGGCTGGGGAGCCGCCTCGTGGAAGAGGTTAGTGGATCGGGAGGTCGGGGGGTCACATAGAGGGGCATTCCAATTTTGGATACCTCATAAAGAGAAAGACCAACTGCCATAAGAGTCTTATAGATTCAAGGGGAGTGTTTCTACTCTTTAGTAAATACTACTGAGTAGGAATATACTACAGCATAAAAGAGAATGTGTTTATTTGCTGTTACATTTGTTACATTTGCAATACATATGAAGCAGGAAAAAGGCAGAGCAAGGAGAAGTTTAAAATTAAAAAGTGGCCATGAAGGGATTATATTTCAGGGGCCAATCTATGAAAGGAGGGCTGGACCTCAGGAAACACAACAATAAGATGGTTAATCTGCCAAACAGAAAATTTACCTAGCTATACAAAACAAAACTGAGCAGAGACACTCATTTCCCTACTAAATATACAAGATAAGATGCTAGACCTCCAAAATGTGGTCAGAAATAGCAAAGTGAGCATTCTGAGGCAATAATCCTCCTGGTGACTTTCTGTCACCATAATAATTCTCTTTCATAAGAAAAAAAATCAAAACGATAAAATATATATATGTAAGTTTTATGAAGTTGAGTTTTAACATTAGCATACACGTGTGTGCATTGATACTGCGATGTTCATTGAAGCTTGTGACATTTCTCCAGTTCAGATTCGCCTCCTGCTCAGAGACCTGCATGATGGTGTTCGGTGGTCTGGCCGCAGTGATCCATGGTGCCGCTCAGCCGTGCATGTTGCTGGTCTTCGGCGTGATGATTGACACCTTTATTTTGTATGATATTGAAACACAAGAACTGAGAAACCCCAATAAGACTTGTATAAATAACACAATCTCCTGGATTAATGGAACCTTGGTAGACAATGAAAATGAGACAGTAAGCTGTGGGTGAGAGATCATTACAGTTATTGATGATCATATTATTGGCCCGCTGAATTGAATTGTTGCATGACATTTTATAAATGATTAATGCATAAAATGTTATTGCTTTACTCTGTTTTCTGGCAGCTTGCTGGATATTGAACTGGAAATGACGAGGTTTGCAAGTTACTATGCGGGGATCGGATGTTCTGTTCTCATTTTAGGATATATGCAAGTAAGTCTAATATAATCATATCAGCTTGGCAAGACAGCTAGACTGTGATAGCAAGGGACCACTAAAAGGGACATGCAGCTTGGCAAGAGGACCAGAGACAAAAATAAATTGGAGGCTGATTCACTACTAACACCAGATATTGCCAGATGAGGGTCTGTATGGCGGCGCTTAGAGCGACCGCTAGTAGAGGTCACACAATGATTTGAGAAAGAAAAAGTTAAATTGCCAAACACGCTATTTATATGCAACTAATGAAGCCCCATTGAAATGTATGGGAGAGTGCTACAAAGCAACAGGTAATACATGGCGCTCCTGAGCCTAGAGCGCCGACCCTATATGCTGAGCTGCCTGTATTAATACATGTGATGCTACATGGGGCTGTTAGAGGCACTCACCAGATTCGCTTTCTTAAATGTGGTTTCCTGCACAGCGCCCAGCATTCACCAGACACTGCCTGCCACTAGGAGGCACTACCTGGCGCTATCCGTTCTTAAATAACCCCCTTAGTGCTGACTGGGTGGACCCCCTTCAGGTATCCTGGGTGCTCGATTAGTACATCCATGCCTCTAAGCCACCAAGCCACAACTCATCAGCACTGTTTGGGACAACTTGAAATAAGAACTAGGGAATAGAAAAAATGGAATGTTACAGGAGGAGAAGTGAACCCAGAGTGAAAGAGTAGAGGAGAGGGGCAAAGAAACACAAAGAAAGAGGCTTGTGGTCTCCATGCCTAGCTCAGGTTTCCCAAGAGATCACTTTCTGATGATCTACACACATTGGCATCCCAAATCAGGTCTGTGACATTATTGAAGTTCTAGGCAGTGTTGGCAGAGTGTGGGCCCTGGGTTGTTAACATTGGGGCCCATTGAGGTTTGGTTCTTGCTGAGGCACTACTGAAGTAGCGTTGGTGTGCTGTCTGCAGGGAGCACCAGGGGCCAGAGCTGTAGGTTCCACTGGGTGGTCCTAAGAAGTTAGCAGCACCTTGTCTTGCCAAGTTCTCCATACACAGAGCGCTTAGTTCCACCCTGTAGAACCTACAATTCTGGCCCCCAGCTCTTTCAGCACACCAACTCTGCATACTGTGGTAGCACCAGTCCAGTGCTTTTGCCACAGATGCTGCAAGGCAGGGAGAGACAGCTTGCATGGGGCCCCCTCCTCCCAAGGACCCAGTAGCAGCTGCTGCCCCTGTCTCTAGGGTACGTATGCCCCTGGAAGCAACGTGAAGTATAAAGGAAGAGGAGAGGGCAAAGGAAACATATGGCTATGCTAAAGCTTTAGTATTGTAGGGAAAGATAATGTGAAAGGGACGGGTATTACCCCCAACAGCTAAGATGTTAAGGCACTAATATTGATGGCAGGGATCGGATAGGTCTAAAAGAAGCAGCAGTCCAGCCGGTCCCACTGGTAATTCTTCCACTTCTTTAAAGATATCCTAACAATCATGGCTAAAATGTTGGATTATGACTCTGTTCTGTTTCAGTTTTTTAAATATTTTGATTTGGCAGGCACTCAAATCCATGTCTAAGGGGAAAAATTCTGGTTGTATGTTCTGGTCTCTGGAAAGCAACTAAAGTAGCCTAATAACCCCAAATGGTATTGGAAGACCACCAAACACCTGGGGAACATTGGCCTAAGTAAATTAAGGCAATAGACACATATCACGCTCGATTCATGGTCGTGCGCCTGTTCATTTGAGTTGATGGCGCTATATAAATAAACAATAATAATAATAACTATACCTAAACGACACCTAAAGATTTCTCCCCTTTCTTTACTGTTTCAATATTGTGATTTTGTCTCTCCAGCTTCTGTGTTTTAGGCAAATCTCTATTCCACATTTATATTTCCTTCACCTGACAGGGATTACACTCCGATTTGGAGAATAGAGATTCCCCTAAAACACAGAAGTTGGAGGGACAAATTCTCAATATTAAAACAGTAAAGAAAGGAGAGAAATATGGGGCCCTTCGGGACCAGTTAGGGGCTAAGCCAGCCAAAAGTGCATGGGACAGGGCCATTTGTGCCTCAAATCTTGGAAGACACTAAAAGATTAATTTTGTGCTCGCATCAAGCGCATGTAATTTGGTGTGATCCACACGTGCGCCATGCGTGTGCACAAAACAATGAATCAGGCATCTAGGGGCATGCGGAATCATTGGCGCTTGGCTTGGGGTTTTTAGGCACACGATCATGCATCGAGTCTATTGGGTTTTTAAGGTGGAATTTCAGTGACTGGGTAACTCAATCTGCCAACCTACCCTGGCGCTGAAGAAAGACCATAAAAAAACCTCCTGACCTCACCCAAGTCCCCAGCTCTCCTGCTGCAGCCACACGGAATGGGCAGGTGAGGACATGCATAGAGCGGGGGAAGCAGCTCTGTGCAGCAGATCAAAGATGGGGGCACCAAACCCCGCAATTGCTGGGTGAACAGAGCAACATCCTGGCCGAGATAAGATTTTTTTTTTAATTGTAACCAACCCCCCTGCCCTGCCTCAGCACCAGGGGAGTGTGGCAGGACAGAGGGGTGCTACCCTGTGACTGGACCTCCACTTTAAAGGGAAAGTCCACAGCAACCTCAGATCAAGGGTGCCCTCAGGCCACCTAGCTTCCACCCGCGCTACAACATCTCTCATTCACGGTGCCGGTTCCTTATATGAGAAGCCAGCATGGTGGGTGGGCAAGGTCACAGTACGGCACGCTCCTATTTAGATCAATGGGTGTCTCTGTACTCCCTGTATATAGAAGTGCCCATTGATCTCAATGAGATTTCACAATACTGAGGCTGGAAGCAGTGAAGGTGGAAGGTAAGTGCCTAAGGAGACTCCTGATCTGAGGTCTGATGAGAAAGTCCTTGAACGTTTTCCCTATAAATGCAAAGTAGAATGCCCTCATAAAGCAGACTATAAACCCTCCAAGACAACTTTGCTAAAATAGTTAGCAAGTCTTCTATGTCCCACAGATCTGTTTTTGGGTGACTGCAGCAGCCCGACAGGTCCAGAGAATAAGAAAACTATATTTCCGTAAAGTGATGAGGATGGAAATTGGCTGGTTTGACTGCACATCAGTTGGAGAGCTGAATACCAGGATGTCTGAGTAAGTCACGATACATGGCTGAGTTTAGTAAATGAAGTACAGTAAGTCATTTCTGCTGCATTATTAGTGATTCACCATAAGGTATTGGCACTTATCAAAACCCTAGTGACATTTTACAAAAAGACCTTGCCTTTGAGGGCCTTTATGCATTATTTTTAATAAACACTGTATATTTACTTACAACTAAGTATGAACTGTTTTCTTTTCTTTTTGATTTATTTACTGTAGGATTTCTTTTTGTATTTTAACAGTGATATCAATAAAATTAATGATGCAATCGCTGACCAAGTTGGGATATTCATCCAAAGATTCACCACATTTGTTGCCGGGTTCTTATTAGGGTTTGTCAGTGGCTGGAAGTTGACTTTGGTTATCATCGCTGTGAGCCCTATGATTGGTATAGGAGCTGCTCTGATGGGTCTGGTAGGAGGAATATTTTTAATGAGTACCCCTAACTATTTATACTTTTGAACACTGTTAATAGCTTTATGAATATTTTTTGTTTTTCTTTAATAGGCAGTTGCTAGGTTGACAGGTAGAGAATTGATGGCATACGCCAAAGCTGGAGCAGTAGCGGATGAAGTTCTTTCTGGTATTAGAACTGTAGCAGCATTTGGAGGAGAGTTAAAAGAAGTTGAAAGGTTTGTAACATTTATTTGTGCTGCAATGTTAAGGGCAGTGTTCACACATAACTGTTGGAAGACACTGCAACACAGATATAAATGCTGCCTATTATTTTTCATGGACCAGTTCATATCTATGTGCTCTTTGGTGTGGCAGTTGCTCAATTAATCTATCACTGACCTGGGTGGTGCACGTGGGAAAGGAAAATAGTCACAAACGGCCCTAGTTTTCTGGACCCCAGCAGTAGCAGGGAAGCCACCCATCATTTATAAGGCGGCAGCAGCATCTAGATCCTGTTTTTGGTGGCAACTGGCATCAGGTAGTACAGCAGGAGGATGAAAGAACCACAGCTTCCAGATCCAGAAGAAGGTGGCTGCAGTGACAGCGACGTGTACCTACAATAGACTGGGAGGTAGCCCAGTTTCTGGTCCTTTAACTTCATAGTATATGCACTTTACCTGAGCTGTCCATATACTTATATGGGCTGTGTTGTGCTCATACTGTGGGCAAAATGCAGGACGGATATGTGAAGAGATCCATCTGCTTTAATGGGCAGGGTTTTTACCAGTTTGTGTCAAATTGGAAAATTTCCACTTCAACTCGATGCAAGTAGGAAGGTGTGAAGGGTTCATAAGGTTAAGCCTAAGTTACCTCTCAAAGTGCGGTCCTCACTCTAAGCTATGATTTGGGATTTTCATAGCAATTGATTGATATCTTACATGACATTGTCCCTAAACCTCTGGTGCTGCACATGGCAGGAGAATGGTCAAACCCACTCCATACAGCTGAAGACCCCGTGTGTTCACAGATATCTAAAACATATAAATGAAAAAAGATGACAGCTGCATAAGCAATTTATATCCTGTCTCTAAATCAGATTAGGAACATAGATATCAGTTTCAAACATCTGCCAATGCATATGGAATTCACATGCCCCGTTAGGTGCATCTATGAGAACCTAGGGGACACATAGCAATTGATAAATAATTTCTCTGAGGTTGCCCCTAGACTTCTAGTGCTAATGCCACCCCATACAACTGAGGACCATCCCTGACCTCCCATATGGTTAGATACACCCAAGAGATACAAGCCAATAAATATGGCAGCTGCTTGAACAATGTGCCCTAGCCAGTACCTGTGGATACATAAAATAGTAGAAGACAATACACAAAGTCTCAGCCTGCAACCTGCATCTAAAATCTGGTAAAACAGAGGTCTCGGTTACGTACACCATTGGTGGTCAGGATTAAGAAAATATGGTTATTTATTTATAAAGATATTCTTTTCGAGCCTTGATTAAAGCAGTATGGTACCATGCCATGCATAGTACATAAGAATTTCTGATGGAAAATACATATTAGTAAAAATGTAAACCAGCGACTATGTCTATTTTGAAGTAAAAAGTGCGCTTAAAATAAAACAGTGCAGTGGCACTGAATCACCCCCTAGGTAGCCAATGAAAGTGAATGGCACTTTACTCCAGAACAAGTAGTGGATTTCAGAAGGTCTTCTGAAAAAAAAACTAAATACTCCTACTTAGGTACTAATTTGTACTCTCTTAAATACTGACTTCAGCCTAGACACCCCGGGCTGGGATTGACACAATAGTTTCAGATATAAAAATACCATTTTGTGAATACTCACCTTGTAAAATGGGTATTATAAGTATGTCACACACCCCGCTTCAAGATATCCATTACCTATGGGTTATACTGACCTGAAGAGGCGAATCTGCAGAGATGATAGGAAAAAAGAGAAGCCCCTCCCAGTCCTATAAATACCTGGGACCTCCCACTCATTACCCAGTATCAAGAAAGCAGTAAGGTAAGGGACCAGGAAGAGCCAAATATCAAACAACGCAAAGTTCACAATATGAAGGATCCAGAATACAATAAAGGGCGGGGTGAAGCGGGGTGTGTGACATACTTATAATACCCATTTTACAAGGTGAGTATTCACAAAATGGTATTATTCTAAGTATGTCACACACCCCGCTTCAAGATATCCATTACCTATGGGACATCCAATAGCAGTGTCCAAAAGGGTGGGGATCCAAAACAAGGCATAACTCACAACCTAAACCACTGCAGCCTGCAGAACTTTACGGCCAAAAACAGCATCCGCTGAGGCCCTAACATCAACTTTGTAAAACTTCGAAAAAGTGTGAACAGAAGACCAAGTAGCAGCCTTACAAACTTGCTCAACAGAGGCCTGGTGCTGGAAAGCCCAGGACGCCCCAACCGCACAAGTCGAATGAGCAGTAACACGAAAAGGGGGGTTCCTCCCCTTGGCAGAATAGGCCCCAACAATGGCCTGACGAATCCACTTATGGATGGAAGATTTAGCAGGCGCCAAACCCTTCTTGGGCCCAGATGGCACCACAAAGAAAGCATCAGTCTTGCGAAAAGCAGACGTTACCACCAAATAGTACTTCACCACGCGAACTACGTCCAAGGAATGCAGAGCCCTCTCCTTGTCATTGCTAGGATTAGGACACAGAAAGGGCAGAACAATATCCTGATTCAAATGAAAAGCAGAAACCACCTTGGGAAGAAAATCCGTCTTGAAACGGAAAACCACCTTGTCTTGATGTCTTTCAAAATACTGAGCTTGAATGGACAGGGCCGCCAACTCAGAGACACGCCGAACCGAGGTGATGGCTACCAAGAAGGCCACCTTCTGCGTAAGGGAAGACAAGGCAATATCATGCAAAGGCTCAAAGGGAGGGCCCTGAAGAGCAGACAGAACCAAGTTCAAATCCCAAACCGGAATTAGAGGCTTCCTAGGAGGCCACACATGCGAAACCCCCTGGAAAAAGGTTTTAACCAGCGGATTGAGAACAAAAGATTTTTGGAAAAACACCGCCAGGGCAGACACCTGCCCTTTCAGAGTACTGAGTTGGAGCCCTAAACCCAAACCGTGCTGCAGGAATTCTAAAATTCTAGAAATAGAGAATTCCCTACAAGGGAAAGCCCTAGTCTCACACCAATCAATATAAGACCTCCAAGTCCTATAGTAAACAGAAGAAGAGGACTTCTTCCTAGCACTAATAAGAGTCTGAATAACAGCATCAGAAAGACCTTCATCCTTTAAGATGGAGGTTTCAGCAGCCACGCCGTCAAAGCCAGCGTTGGTAAATTGGGGTAACGTAGATGACCCTGTGTGAGCAGATCTGGCAGCAGGGGCAGAACGAACTGATCTTCTGCCAACCTTACCACGTCTGCGAACCAAACCTGTCTTGGCCACCTTGGGGCCACGAGAATTGCTGACACTCCTTCCAGAGTCAGCTTGCGCACCACTTTGGCCACCATGGGAAACGGAGGGAACAGGTACAGAAACCCCAGATCCCTCCAGTTCAGAGACATGGCATCCGTTGCGAGGGCTAGAGGGTCCTTCGCCAGAGACACAAACGCCGGAAGTTTGCAATTGTGACGGGAGGCAAAGAGATCCACTCCTGGTGACCCCCACTTGAGACATATTGAGTGAAAAACTTTGGGATTGAGAGACCATTCCCCCTTGCGGGCTGACAACCTGCTCAGAGAGTCCGCCTCCGTGTTTTCCACTCCCGGAATGTAGACCGCCGAGATGCACGGAACGTGACTCTCCGCCCAGTCCAGAATCAGAGACACCTCCCTTAGGGCACTCCTGCTGCGAGTCCCTCCCTGGTGATTGATGTAGGCAACCGCCGTCCGATTGTCCGACCGGACCTGAACCGGCACACCCTGCAGTTGATGAGTCAAATGAGAGAGAACCATTCTGATGGCTCTTAATTCCAGAACATTGATAGGTTCGTGTGCTTCCAGGGGCCCCCACAGACCCTGAAATTGCAGATCCTTCCAGAAGCCCCCCCATCCTGAAAGGCTGGCATCTGTGGTGACCACCTCCCATCGAGGAGTCTGAAAAGATCTGCCCTTCACAAGATTGGCTGAGTTCAGCCACCACCGGAGCGAGCGGCGAACTCGGGAAGACATCAGAAAAGGATGATCCAGCGACTGAGGATCCCTGTCCCAGACAGCCAGCAGATGGAGCTGTAGCGTCCTTGTGTGAAACTGAGCAAAAGGAACTGCTTCGAAAGAAGCCACCATCAATCCCACCAGTCTCATTCCTAGGCGGATGGTCGGCTGAGGAAGGGACAAGAGCGACCGAATCAGCTCCTGAATCAAAAGAACCTTGGATTGAGGAAGGAACACTCTGGCCTGTTCTGTATCCAGAGACATTCCCAGAAAGGATATCGTCCTGGACGGGTAAAGGGAGGACTTGGGGTAATTGATTACCCAGCCGAACCTTTCCAGAGTGGATATTACCGCCCTGGTGTCCAATTCCGCTTGACTAAATGACGATGCCATGATGAGGAGATCGTCCAGATATGGCACAATTCGAATTCCCTGCGCTCTGAGGAGAGCCATCACCCCAGCAAGCACCTTGGTGAAAACTCTTGGAGCTGAGGTGAGACCAAAAGGAAGAGCTACGAACTGAAAATGCTGATCCTCCACCACGAACCTGAGAAATCTCTGGTGCGCAGGAAAAATTGGGACATGAAGGTAAGCGTCCTTGATGTCTACAGACGTCATGAAGTCCTCTTGACGAAGAGATTGGATAGCTGAACGCAGCGTTTCCATGCGAAATTTTCGCAGTCTGATAAACCTGTTGAGAATCTTCAGATCCAGGATGGGCCGGATAGAGCAGTCCTTTTTGGGGACCGTGAACAGGTTTGAGTAAAAACCCCGACCCCGGTCTGATAGGGGTACTGGAGAAATGACCATCATTTCCAGAAGACTTGAAACCGCCGCCCGGAGCCCCTGTGCGGTCAGTGCGTCCGGGGGCATCCGAGACCTGAAGAAACGTGGAGGGGGGCTGGACTCGAACTCCAGCTTGTAGCCGGAAGACACCACTTCCCGGATCCATTTGTCCGAGACCTCCCGATCCCAAATCGGGGAAAAGTGTCTCAGCCGTCCCCCCACCCGCACGGGTGAGGGCGCCCCCTCATTGCTGAGCAGGCTTGGCCACGGGCTTGGGCTTAGAGCCCCAATTAGATCCTGAACGGGCACGACCTCTGCCCCTGTTCCAGTAATCACCTCTAGTAGTAGGGAAGGCGAATCCTCTTCCCGCTCTAGAACCTCGAAAGGAGGGAGTGAAAGAGGCTGCTCCACGAAAAGGACGTCGTTGCTTCTTACGTTGAGGCAACTTACCGCCTTTGGCCATCGAATCCAATTTTTCTCCAAAAAGTCTTAACCCCATGAAAGGTAGAGACGTCAGCGACTTTTTTGACCCAAAGTCAGCCGCCCACTGACGCAGCCAAACCGAACGCCTAATAGTCACCATCAGAGCAGAAGCTCTGCTACTCATCATCAAGGAATCGTCCAAGGCGGCTACCATGAAGGACAAAAACAATTCACATCGTTTAAGTCCAAGAAATTCCTCACTGTCCGGATTCAAACCGGAGGAGGATAACAAGTCCTTGACCATCTTTCTAGCAGCCACTGCCAACAGCGATGAGGCACAGACAGGCCGTATGGCTGCCCCAATACTGGCAAAACCATGGCAAGCCATCTGGAGAATGCGTTTATCCTCGCCATCTTTAAGAGAGGAACAATCAGGATTATTCAAGACGGCTGAGTTGGATAAACCTAAAATTGGTGCGTCCACCTCAGGAGGAGACGCCCAACGCTTAACCGTGTCCGCGGGAAAAGGATATCTTTTATCCCAACTCTGAGGAATGCCTGGAAGCCGAGCTGGCCTTTCCCATTCCCTAGAAATAATTTTATCAAAATGCTTCTGATTAGGAAATTCCAAATGCGGCTAGGATTCTTCATAAAACTC